>LOEQ01000507.1:153920-170025 GCA_001685075.1 Bramus lutescens
GACCCTGGTTACGTGAGTTCACTGTTTTCCAATTATTAAACTAAATCTGTTATATTGAACTGGTCTGGTTGATCCTAATTTACCGGTAAACCACGCCCATCAAAGGGAGAGGTGGAAAGATAGTGGGGAAATAGGTCAGGGGTGAGTAAAGGGGAGTGGAAGAAACGGGGGGCAGAACATGCTCAACATAAAATATACTGCAAGAAAAATTAAAAGAAAAAGATAAGAGTTACTTTCAAATGATTAATAAGAAATAAGGGGCTTCCTAAAATAATGCAAGATGATGAGAGCATATGGAAACTAAATAGCTGGAGTCTGTTACATAATAATACGCAAAATAGCAGGATTATTTTCAAGCCAAAATATTGTAATATATCACCAGTATACATTTTTATTCTGCATTTTGAAGATATTCTTTCCATGTATTTAAGATCCTTTGAATACAAGCACTATGATCATTTGTTTTATGTATGCTCACATAACTTCTATGTGGTGCACCTGTTGAGCATAAGAAAAATTTGCTGACATGTGACACTGAGACAAAATAATATTAGAAAAAAATTCAATAGAAGATCTTTGTAAATGAAGGGAAAGATTGAAAAATAAAAACAAGAATCTATTAAAGGTTCTCCTAAAGGCTGTTTGTTTGGTCCTTTGCTGTGGAATATTCCTTTGCACTGTGTGAATATATGTCACTGGTCTATTAAACCAATAAAATAATTGGTTTAATAAAGAAACTGACTGGCCAATAGCTGGGTGGGAAGAGATTGGGCAGGAGAGCCAAACTAGGAGAATGCTGGGAGAAAGTAGAGTCAGAAGAGTCACCAGCAGATGCAGGAGAAGCAAGATGTGCATGCTGTGCTGAGAGAGGGTAGCAAGCCACATGGCAAAACATAGATAAGAAATACAGGCTAATTTAACGTAAAAGCTAACTAGTAAAAACCCTGAGCTATTGGTGGAGCATTTGTAGCTAATATTGAGCCTCAGTGTCAGTTATTTGAGAGCGGCTGCTGAAAGACAGGAAATCTCCGCCTAGAGTCCTTATCTTCTTTGGGGGCTCTTGAGCCACATACAGGGCTTTACACAGGCAGGCCAATGGCCCTAGGATGGAGATGCACCTCCAGGCCCAATTCTTTTTGTTCTTGTGATGTATCTTTTTTCACTCAAACACAGCTGAAACCAATGATCAGGCTGAGGAGACTTGGGGCAGACCATGAAATTATCATATCACTATATGCTTTATAAATGCCAGCCAAAATGTAGAAGGCATTAATCGTGGTGATACTGCTCATAATCAAGACTTCCAGAATTAGAGGAAGCAGCAAGGCATGCAACTCTCTGCTCCTATTTGGCTTATATAACACGTATTCACAATTAACATTTTTCTTTCACACACACACACATATAGAAACCATTTTTTTTCTACGATCTATCAGCCAAAAGTACCCTATTGTCCACTGAGGCTGCGGATGTGATGGCCCCTAAAAGTAACTAGACACTGAACTGAAAGCTGGTTCTAGGTCTGATCAGAATGCAGGTGTGGCAAATTTAAACATGTAGCTGAGGCTGCTGTCAAGGTGTGAGAGAAAACAGATTGGATTGAAAACATAGAGGCGCCAAACTGGAGAGGCTCCCCTCATTTACAGTGTAGTTATTTTAAAGACCAAAAACAATGAAAACAAATGTACTGAAACAAAGACTAAAACTGAGAACTCTATATTATGAATATATCAAAAATAAAAGAGTCATTGACCACCAAGAGATATTAGTAGACCACAGCTCTTCTGAAATTTTCTCAAGAACCCATGTTTTCTTTTTAAGGAAAAAGCAATACAAGTTTTAATGAAACTATGGATTTAGAAGTTGTAACAGAAGCAACATTGGATTCTTAGTCTTTTAGTAATAAAAGTCAACAACATTAATTTACCAAAAATGCAATTTAAAATATAGCAAAAGGAATTTTATAAAGAAGTGATGTTTAAAATGTCTAAGACCAGACCATGCCAGATTATCCAAATTATCAATATTTAACATCTTATGAGTAGAAATCTAGAATCCGGTATCTAGCTTCCTTTCCTGGGAAAATGGCCAGAGGTCTCAATCTAAACCAGTCTTTAATCTAGCATGAACTTCACTGATAACTTCCTTTTCTGCGGACTTTAACACAATTCCATGGCCTAGAGGTTTGCGTTGGCATCCTAGTTGCAAACAGAGTTCCAATAAAAGAGTTCCTGACAATTGGAAGCTGTCTCCTACTGCTACAAAACAGTTATATATTTAAAAAGTTTAACTCTGCTTATTAAAAATAAGCTAATTTTTTTACTACGTGAGCATGAAAACCATGTCAGAGCCTTGGCAATCCCCCAACACCCCAAGAATGTTATCCAAACTGCTGTATCTGTTGTGTGGTTCTGAAACTCCCTTCTAACATTCTATTTTTCCTGTCTTTTTTATTTAAATAACTTTTTTTCATTTCTTTTGCATGCCAACCAATTTTCCCTCCCTCCTCTCCTCCCTTCCCCTCCCCTTTCTTGCCTACCTCCCCCTCCATCTCCAGTCAGAAAGGGACAGGACTTCCATGAGCTTGCACAAAGCATGGCGCATCAAGTTGAGGCAGGAACAGGTTACCAAACATCAGTTAAGCTCGACAGAGGTCCCGCTCTCACTGTTAGAAGCCTTACTAAGAGACAAGCTACCAGATTGTTGCAAGTATGCAGAGGCCCTAGGTCAGTCCCATGCAGGCTCCCTGACTGTTGCGAGTTCAGGTCAGCTGTCTCTGGGGAATCTATGTTTTCAATGTAAACTATATTTTGCAGTAAATTGTAGTTGACTGCATTTGGGGCTTTTGCTTGTTTTTCTTATTAGTTTGTTTGGTTAATTAGCATATGGTCTTGCCATATACCCAGGCTGTCCTCTGATTGACTGTCCTCCTGCCTTAGCTCCCTGGTTGCTGGGATAGCAGGTATGTGTCACCACAGCCAACAGCAAGATTCAGTTCTCTAAAAGAGCTCTAGTAGGAAATTAAGGACTAATGCGAGCTTTTTAAACTATCATTCTGGAAGTCTGATAACATAATGGGTCGAAGCAATCAACAGTGTACACTAATATCTTTTTCTGAGACTTATCTACATCTCCACCATAATTCTGACCACTGTTTGCCTGGAGGTTCTCTGGCTGCCTCTCTCTATGTAGCGTAGGAATCCGGCGCTCCTTCTCTTTCCCTACTCTTGGCATTCATTCTCTTGACGTTGCCATTTCTCTGGAGTTAATCCCACCATTTGTCCTACCCTATTCTCTCCTTTCCTGGTGTTCAAGTACAAATCCAATACCTTCATAATGCAACCCTCCAAATGCTTTTGCAATAATCCAAACCGCACACATACAAGAAAATATCCTCACATAAAGAATTTAAAATTTGTAGATAACTGTCCTCAAACTCACTTCTTTATCCTTTCAATAAAATCTCATGGGTTAAATACATATACACACATATAATATTTAGAATGATCTCACTTTCTTCTTTGCTTTCACTGCCACAAGCTAAGTCCATGTTGTCATTGTCCCCTCACATAGTACTGTTGGAGTGCTGGCTACAGCCTCCTCACTCTCCTTCCTGAGTCATTCTATTCAGGCCGGAAGTACTAGTATTTATGGCACATATTTTTTGTTGGGTGCATCCCTAACCAAAACTTTCAAGGATTTGTTTCCTACCACACCAAATCTTACTCCATTGCCTACTTTTCAAGTCCCACACAGCCCCACCCTTCCCCTGAGGACACTTCCAGCTCAGTGATTTGTCTCCTTTTCCCATGCAACGTCCTCCTTCACATGACCTTTTCTTCCACGGATGCTCATTAGTAAAAGTCAAGTTCATCTCCTGTGCAAACGCTTCTCTGAGTTACACTTGTTTTCAATTATCTGTCTCTAACATCCCAAAGTGTCATATCAGGGTGCTGTTTTAGGCTCAACCATATACTGAAATTTCTGCTACACTTGAACCCTGTCACCTTTCGTGGTGAATTCTAAACACAGTGTCATGCAAGCATTCAAACTGGGGCCTGCGAGTTGACATCAGCGTACAAGCATTGGAAGACACCACAGAACGGCAGGAATGAATTTTCGCAGATTGGTAAGTACCTCTTCAACTGCAATGGAGAAAAATTCAAGTACAAAGGATTATTTGGGAAAATGGAAAAAAGCAGCCATGCCACTGGGAAATGCCAAGATATCTAGTAATGGCATCAGTTCATGCATGATTCCTTTGGCCTCTGAGTCTTGGTTCATTTTCCATGTCTGAGGAAAGATAACCACAGACAGCACATATCTGTCCTCGAGTCATGATTCAAAATGGAAAAAAGATGTTTCCTGTGGATGCTGAGGGTGCAAATGTTGCTGTGATTGGTTAGAAACCCACTCCTAGTCCAATAGCCCCATCACTGTGTTGGAGTCTGTAACTGTCCAGTACGAATCACACGCCTCTGTGGTAGTTACTTACAGTGCAGGGCTGTCGAAAAATAAGAAAACCTTAATTCTTGTAAATGATAAAGGCTTCCATCCATTGCATCTATGCTTAGAAATAGCTACTTCCAATGCATCATATAACCACGCTGAAAGTTTGTGGGAAAACCTCTATGTAAGATGTCACTGTAGTGTCTCTTCATCTTTGAACAAATTTTCATGTATCAAAGTGATCAGTTTGGAACAGGATTGAGGAGGGTGCAGGAGCCATGCGGCTTTTACCACTTTGCTACCATGATCAAATAAACGATGGGTCCCGATGAGAGCAAGGCCCTGCCTGAAACTTCTGAGCAGCTTTCTCGGCTGGTGTGGCATGGTGATGTGTCCTTTTCAGGGTATGAATAGTGCCCCTGTCCTATTCTACACATGTGCCTCATGTGCCCAAGAAAACTTTGGCTTCATAAAAAAAAGCATTTTTCCTTGCTTAGAATCTTCTCTAAGATTACTAATGAAGCTGGGAGGAACATACAGTGTGAACCTATCACATGTGACTACTCAGGCATTGCAATATAAAGAATTAAAACAATGACCTGAAATTATTGCCAGTATCAATTCCAAAGGTCTAGTTTTAGTTCATTTTTCAAGGACAAGGCCTTGATTTCTTTATGAAAAAAGTTTATAAGACCATATTAGCCAAATACTTTAAACAAAATAAATGTATGGTATTTAAACTACTCAGAAAATATTTTAGCATAATTAGAATCTTGAATGAAAGGTATTTTCTATACCTTTCCAGAATTCACAAAGTTTTACATTGTTTTCAATTTGGTATACAGTTGGATGCTGCCTGGACTCATACAAATGTAGAAAAATCAAATAAATAAAAATATTTTCCTGAAAATTTTTCTTTTAAAATTCCAGAGGAAGTCATTCTGTCCTGCCAAACTTAAAATTGTAGTTTTCAGAGCTGAACTGACATCTTTGAAAAGATTAGCAGTTTTTTATGTTTTCCTATTTACAGTTTGATCCAGGATCTAATTGGACTTCCTGTTAAAATGCAAGCAATAACCTCAGCTGCCTTAAATCAGTTTCCCCCACCCCATGTTCATAGTATTTCTAAGAGGCAGCTAATCTCTGACTTTGTTCATCTAAGCTTAAGTTTCCCTCACAAGGACCAGCAGTTCTGGGAGGCACTGGAGTCAAAGACTGATGCTAACGTTTAAACCCCAGCCCCAATGGCGTGACCAAATTCACTAAATTGCAGCGGTGAGCAAGCACTTCTCCATTCTAGATTCAAAGATTACTCCATGACCTTATGACCACTATCCTTAAGAGACAAAGCCTTACTGGCCACACTGAAGAAAGGTCTGTTTTATGGCATGTGGTTTCCTTTCTGTGTTTGGGTTAGGTTATGGCCACGAATTTCACTGTGATATGTCACTCCTGCATCCTGGGGAGGATGTGGTGATTGGTACCTATAGAAGGAAGATACAAAACTTCTCCCAACTACAACGGCATCACCAATAAAAACAAATTACTTATAAAAGTAGTACAGTGAGAAATAGATACGCTGTTTGGTTAATAAAGTTCAGCATGCTAGTCTGTTCATAAATAATCCACTATCAGCAGAGTTTATCCACAGGATTTGGAAGAGTTAAAAAGATAATATTAATGTAATGACCCTACCCTTCCGTTCTAAGCAGCAATCTATTATTTTAAAATTTTTACTCTGGCATCTGTGTTCAATTCAAACACACTCAATTTTTCTCATGGCTGGACTCCATCCTCTTCCGAACAAATCCACTCAATTAGAAGTTGATTTTTAACTGGGTAGGAAGTTTTTAAGAGATAAATGTCTAAGGCTAACAAACGGCTAGCCCTGGACAATGGAAGCGTGCTCCGTAGACCTGAGCCATCTGGCACGTAGCCTTTCAGCTTCATTCTCTCCCCTTTTCCCTGCACAGCGCACCAGCTCTCAGGCTGAACTATTCCCAGGATGTTATCTTGCCTCCCCAGCCCTGTGACTCCTCATCTAATTTATGCTTCTCTGGGTAGCAATGTGCAGAGGCTTTGTCATCAGCCTTGCTCGCCCAGCAAAGCCAACTGCTGTCTGCTAGGCATTTGGTTAGCGCATTGTGTACACATAATAAGATGTTGTTCCCTCTACACAGATGCATGAGGCTAAAAAAATAGCATTATCATAACATCTTCCAGCTTAGCTATTCTGAGGCTGCTGCACCCCCATATTACAAAGCCTTGCTATTTATACCATCATGCATATGGAAGCCCCAGTCCTCCTGTGAGATGTCAGTCCAGTGTACGCAGAGACAAAATTATAGGCCCCAAACTTAAACCTACACTCATCCGGGTGGCTTATCTTTGCTGAACACAAGCCAAGTTTATTAATAATTTTTAAGTCAGAAAGAAACAAAGCCATTTTAATTTGATAAAAGATAATAAAGCAACATGAACCAGAAAAATAGCCAAAGTCACGCAGAAGAAGACCCTCCTGGCTCATAGGAGGTAAGGAAGAGAGTCAAGCACTGCATGTGCTGGCCCTGGCTGGGCTATAACTTACATGTAAGGATGATGTGCTCCTCTTCAGGGTCTCATTATTCACAGAGGCATCGTGTGATGGTGCATCTTTATTGGGACGGAAACTTCCAACAGGATTTTAACATAATCTCTAGGAAAACAAGAACAAAAACACTTGGGCTTGACTTTTCGGATCATACGAAGAATTTCTTCTCCAAATGAATTTGGTCCTGTGTGGAGAAGTAGCCCAACATGGAAGAAGTGTCACGCCTATCTTCCCAGAAAGTGTGAGACACTTGTACATACTGTTACCTCAGCTAGCAAAGGCAGAGATGACAGTCTGCTGGGAAGTGCTTGGCGTGTATAGATTCCATCCAAGTGCTACTCAGGTGGGACCACTGTTCAAGGCCTTTCTGAATGTGATAGCAGGGGCTTGGAAGTGGGATGAGGGCTCTCTAGTTGGAGTCTAAGCTCTGCTTACCTTTTCTGAAGGCCTCTGGGGATGGCCTTCAGAAAAGCAGGACAGGAGGAAGACACACAAGATTCTGGTTCTTCAATCAAAATACAGGGATGTGGAACAGTCCCAACTGATGATGTCAGTGTAACAACTCCTGCACCAAAGGCTCAGGGACCACTGTAGAAAAGGGAGAGTAAACATTGCGTGAGCCAGAGGATCAGGGAGGTTGCTATGGGGTCGCCTCACCTGGAAATGTCAGAAGCTACACCCTTAAGGTCTCACCAGGGTGGCTACCTCAACCTGAGCTGAACAAAGACAACAGCAATAGACAGGCTAAGACAGACAGGGAAAAGTCTAAGTGGTCTCAACTTTACACAAAGAATGACAGGCAACTAAGGGATGCTGAGGGCAGGAGAAATAGCCTTCCTCAGAAAAGAGCACACCAACTGGTTATCCAACACCAAATGGTTAGCACTGAAAACGTACATGCAAGTAGCATTATACAGAATGAGTACATGGTTTGGGAACATATATACATATGTATATGTGTATAACAACAATTAAATTTTCAGAAAGCCAAGAATCTGAAAGAGAACAATGAGAGGGGTGTGGGAGGGCTTGGAGAAGGGAAAGGCAATGAAAACTGATGTAATTATATGATAATCTGGAAAAATAAAAGAAACAACTTTTAAAAGATTCTGTTTCTAGGCTCTATATGTGACTTGCTCTCTATTGTACAAACCTCATAGCTTTGTTGTCAAAAGCAGAAGTAAACTGAAGAAGCTAAAATACATTACATATAAATGAAACTACCCGCAGGAAAAGGTAACAGCCAGACAGGTCCTAGCCTTCCTCTGACTTCTTGCTGCTGTCACAAATGACCTAACTAACACCTGTTTCTGGCCCTGTTCTCCACTTCTGAGTCTATACTCCTGGGGGTACATGTGATAATGAAGAGACAGGCATCTATAGTCATGACCCACAGACTCTAGGGTCCCCCAGTGGAAGCTACTTCCATGGTTCTGAGACACCAGAAGAAAGCTGCCACTCAGAAGGACACTAGGTCACTATTTCACTCTTCAGTCAAAGCATGTGCTAGAAGGACTTGCCACTGCCACTTCTGGGAAGAAGATGAGACACTGATCTGACAGGGACGCCAGGAAGAAGGCCTTGTTGCTGGCCTACCAGCCTTTGTAGCATCATTCCACGTCAGAGGCTACTTTTCAGTCATTTTTCTCCCTTTAGCTAAGGGTTTCTCAGGATTTCTTTGGAAAGACAGAACCATGACTCCTTCTTTGATTAGAAAGAAAACTCATCAGTGTCAAGAGCAAGACGAACTAGCCATATAGGCTATCAAAATGGGAAAATGCAGTGTGTCTGTCTTTGGTTGAGTGAAAGAGGCAATTGCCCTTTGCCCTGGTAAAGAGCTGAGCTCCTGGAATTTGGAAACGCTAGATTATTTTTTTAAGTCATAAACTGTATTACACTGTGCTTCATCCATAATGCATATCTTCTCCCAGTCCCCTTAACTTCTTGAAGAATGAGGTAGCAAACAAATTTATCCTTGAATAAGTAGATCTCAAACTTGTTGTAAATTAGAATCACGTGGAAGCTTTCAAAACCTCCCAGTCAAGCTCTATCCCTGATCAATTTTACCGGAACTTTAGAATGTGTGACAAAGACCTTTCGAGTTTTCAGAGCCTGATGGGGAGGGGAGGGTCAAAGAGGAGCACAGATGGAGGGCCACTGCCTAAAGCACACAGATGGCCTCTGTGTCCTGTCTCATTTTGAACCCAGGAAATACGACTTGAAAATAAGAGTAAAAATGCATTTAGCAAACAGTCCTCGACATCAGCTTAGCTTTTCTATATTCTTCTTATTGCGTCTCTTAATCTGCTAGGTGCTAGCACTGATCTGAAGGCATTCTTGCTGAGGACTAGCTTTCACGGTACTGGAAGGCATCACACAAGCTTCCAAAGGAGAGAAACAACCAATAATACCACCCAGCTATGACACCTGTGAGCTACACAACAACCAGAATGCCATGAAAACTCAATGGTGTTATCCATAAACCCTTTAATTGAGTGATTCTCTACCTGTGAGTTATGACCCCTTTCACGGGGGTTACCTAAATCCATTGGAAAACCCAGATATTCATATTACAATTCATAACAATAGCAAAATTACAGTTATGAAGTAGCAACAAAAATAATTTTATGGTTGGGGGGGTATCCACACACGAGGAACTGTATTAAAGGGTTGAAACACTAGGAAGGTTGGGAACTATTTCTCTAATTGGCCTGAAGACCTGCTCAACAAGAGGGAAATTGTGCTGAGTACTGGAAACTCAGGGGCAGTGAAGTCATGGATGTTGGAGGAGAAGCCACAAACACCACTTTATTAATCAGCATAATCCCTAGCTACATCCTAAGTATTTGTCCTTATACCTACAGATAACTTCTCTTTACAACAGATGGAAACAATTACAGAAATCCACAACCAACCAGAATGCAGAGCTATGCCACCCAATCCCAACTGATAAACCCACAACACAGCTCCCATGCCTAAGGCTCAGGGAACGTTGCAGAAGAGGGGTTGAGATGATTGTGAGAGTCGTAGGATCAGGGGTTTTGCTGTGAGATTATGTCTCCTGAGAGTGTCAGAAGCTGTCACTGATACGGTATCCTAAATATGAGCTGAACAAGGACAACAGTAGATGGGCTAATATGGGTAGAGGACATTTCATGAGGTCTCAACCAAGCAACGAAGGAATGCTGAGATCTAGAGAAACAGTCTTCTGCATACCAAATGGTCATGCATACCAAATGGTCATGCATAGATAGATATCCATATACATGCAACTAGAACAGGAATTAATTGTTTGAAAGTCCATTAACTTGAAAGACAGCAAGGAGGATCTAGAGAGAGTTTGAAACAAGGAAAGGTGTAGTGGCTTGAAAGAAAGTGGCCTTCAAGTGGAGCGGTACTATCAGGAGGTGTGGCTTTGTTGGAATAGATGTGCCCTTACTAAAAGAAGTGCGTCACTGTGGAGGTGGGCTTTGAGGTCTCCTATATTCAAGCTACACCCACTGTGACAACATAACACTCTTCCTGCTGCCTGCAGATCAAGATGTAGAGCTCTCAGCTCCTTCTCTAGCATCATGCCTGCCTGCACGCCACCATGTCCTACCATGATGATAATGCACTAATCCTCTGAAACTGTAAGCCAACCCCAATCAAATGTTTTCCTTTACAGGAGTTGTCCATTGTGTCTCTAACTAAGAATAAAAGGAAGGGGGAAATGATGCAAGTATATTAATCTCAAGAAATAAGGAAAAAATCGCTCTGTACATTTTATTAAACAAAATAATGCTTTCAAGAAGACACAACACATTTTCCAAATTAAACTACAATTCACATAGAACTAATTATTACAACCAAAGATTTCCTGATTTAGTTCCATGTAAGTGTTGTTTTATTTGTGTACTATTTATTAAATATGGCTTTATTTGCCCTGTACATCTAGTTCATATATAGGAAAAGCATCATTATTTTCATTTTATTTTTTCCATGGTGTTTTTTTCACATTCCTTTAAAAAAATTTATATACCTACTTACTTTAAGAGTAAGCAGGAAACATTTCCCTCCTTTGTACCTTATTTAGCTGGCACAGGTGAATTGCAATATGGAATTTTCACATTCTCATTTTCATGCAAAGAGATGAACTATGTTTTTTGTTAGGGGGTATATATTGCATCCTCCCCCACATGCACACTCAAAGCCCATTAGGCATCAAAAGTGTAGCTTTTTTTTTCTCTCAAAGCACACAGTGCCAATAATTGTTTGTCTTATTTGGCTATTATCAATTGCAGAGAAGATTTCAAAAAACACATCTTTCAATTCTCATGGAAAAATAAGGAAGAAGGGACCATCTAAGGTAAACAGACCAAGCCATTGTCAGGAAAAATAGGAATTCACGGTATCTAAAATTGCACATTAGGTAAAAATGTCCTGGCTCTGTGGAAATCAGAAGTGGAACAAGAAGAATCCAATTAGTATATCTGAATCCTATCTGAAATGGTCTCCTTCCTGCCTAGTTATATGTAATTTTTCAGGGTAAATACTAAAATAAGCACACTTCCTTCTCAGCAGCACATCTTTTGTTAGGATTCATTTGAGGCCTAAGGAAAAAAAATGTGCTTAAGAAATGAATGCCATCTTCTTCTGCAAAGAGCAAATCAAACAAAGCTGAGGAGAAAAAAGATTCTCATTCACCCGGTGCTGTTTCATATCAAAATTACTCATGTTTCCTGGCCCTGGCTATACCACCAGCTGAATTCTAGGCTAGCTTTAAGGCTACAGTGGTGGTGGGCTGGGAGCCAAACAAGTCCCATGGAGGTGAACACACTGTCAAAATTGCATCTCCTTCCTGGGCCACCTCCTAAATACTCCAGGATTATGTCTAGAAGAATAAGGGCCACACTGATACCTTACGAAAAGGGTAACTCCATTTACTTCAGGAGATTAACAGTCTGAGACAGCAGAGATGAGGTGTGAAGACGCTGAGCTTATGTACCCGCATGCTGCTCTTCAGGTTTCTGAACCAGGAATCGCAGGGTACTACCAACAACATACAGAGAGAAACAGAAATTAATTTCTGCACAATTTCATCTTGGGCAAGTTGCCTGGTCTCTAAGGAGACCACTCTTTTCCACTTAATATTTTGGAATTCTCTATCCTTCTGGTAGGTCACTGTGCTTTGACTCTAGAGACCTGTGAGGTCACTGAGCTCAGACCCCACAGATGACAGCACAGCAACTCAATAATGCCATCTAAAACAGACAGATGTTTGTCTGTTTTCTAAGGTACCCAAGTGTTTGCAGATACTCGTGGTAATGTTGTCTGGCTCAGAACTGCCCTCACTGGTTGAAAATCTTCCTTGTACAAGTGATGTTTATTCTCCCTGTATTCCCAGAGAATAGCGGAAAATAGTCTGTCATTACATGGATTGAGATAATTTGTGAATGGAATCACAACCTATTAAAGTGTGAAAAGTTGTTTTTGTATCAATCCAACAGGATCATACAAATCTTTTCTCTATTTTTATATTTGGTATTATGTTTACATTATACACAGTATTGGATCACATAGACAATTAGGTAAAAACGTAAATTTTAGCTAGCTTTAAGAAAACCTGTAGGATTTATTATTGGTGTTATCACATTTATTGTTATTGTAGACCAAAGACACATTGTGAAGCAGTGAAACAGGCCCCTGGCAATGCCAAAGCATGTGTGGGCAGTCTGTTTATATCGGGTTTCATGGTCTGAGTTGATGAGGATGACTGATCAGGTCTTTTCCTCAAGTAACAGGTCCCCTGAGATCCAAAGTTGGATAGCTGGATTCAGAGTCCAAAGCGGTAACCATTACACCATGGAAGCTGGTGCAAAAGACACGTTGTCCTGAACTCCAATTCATTTAACATTTCCTAAAATCATGACAATGAAAAGTTTTTGTGTTTGTTGTTTTTTGTTTGATTGTTTGTTTTATGCGTTGAAGATTAAAGCTAAGATCTTGTGCATCCTAAGCAAGTGGGGCAACTGGCGTCTAGCTGTCACTTGGAATTGTTTGCTTGTTTGCCTGTTTATTTGTTGAGATGTCACACTCTGCAGGCTAGGCTGACCTGAAACTCACTTGGCAGCCCAAGTGGACCTGGCATGTCAGTTTTTCTGCCTTAGCCTTCTAGTTCTGGGATTGTTGGCATTGGTCATCACGTAGCCTCCTTCTTTCAAATGTTTGAATTAATTGCTTACAGGAACAGTGTTACAAGAGCCGTGTGTGGCTGCATGGGTGGGTTGTTCCGTGCTTCCTCTTCATTCTGTCTCACGGCATTCTGAATGGGCTCTCCCTGAATCTCAAGCAGTAGAACCTTCCAAGCTGTATTTTTAAGGGGAAAAGTACTTTAAACTCACACAGTGTCTCTTGTCCAAGTGTGAGGAAAATGTCTCCTATGACAGATCTGAAGCATGCACAGAAATATCATGAGCTTTGTCTTACTGCTATCCACTGAAGACCTCCCCTTCACAGCCACAGTTTTCCCATGAAGCTGAACATCCATAACTTTGAATGTGATGTGTCTTCAAATTTGAACTAATTAAAATCAATTAGTTTGTTCCATGTATCCAACTGTTTCAAACTTGAGTTTACAAAGCAAAAATGCAGACATTGTTTCTTCCAAGTCAGAGATTATTTCCTTTGCTTTAAAAAGGAACAAAATGACCATCTATGGTTGAACACTCATAGACAGTGATTCTTAGAACTTTGAACAGTCATGAGTCTCTGTATTAGCCACTAGTCACCGCAGTAAGAGACTTTTCTAGCCAAGGTTGAACTTAGCACAAATCTATCGGGTTAAACATAAATATTAAGAAGGTAGTTGACAACATAGCCATTAAGAGAAACACCACCAGCGGGTTCCTCCTTGGGTCCTGTGTGCTTGCCAGTGACCCACTCCCAGCATATGGTCAGCACGAATTGAACTCAGGGAGGATACAGAGTCAACAGGGATTTGGGTTAGTGTATCCCAGGGAGAGTTGAAGAGAGGTAGTATATGGTAGATAAGATCAAAATTCATTGTCTGCTTGTGTGAACATTTCAAAGGACTAAAATTAGTATTAATATTTAAAGTTTGTGACAGGACCTAGGCTGGAGAAGGCCTGAGACAGCTAATTCCACAGGAGCAGGAGTGAGCCATCTACCTAGGCCAAAGTAGGCTGGAGACAGCAAACTCCACAGGATCAGCAGCAGATCCAGAACAGGGACATTTACAGGAACAGGACTGAGCCAGCAACCTAGGTCTAAGTGGGCCTGAGACAGCAAGCTCTGCAGGAGCAGGAGTAGATCCAGACCAGGGATACACACAGAAACAGAACTGAGCCAGTGACCTAGGCAGGAGCAGGCCTGAGACAGCAAACTCCACAGGAGCAGGTAAACGGGAAAAATCACTGAGGGAGTGGGCCAGAGTCAGAGACCTCTGCATATTTGGGTGTGAGTCTGGGACCTCTGAGGAAGTAGGGAGGAACCAGAGACATCTGCAGGTCTGGGTGTGAGTCTGGGACCTCCGAGGGAGTAGATATAAGCCAGGACCTCTGTGGGTCCAGGCATGAGACTGGGACCTCCAAGTGTGTAGATTGGAGTCAGGATCTTTGAGGGACCAACCCCAAGCCAGGGACCTCCACAGAAGCAGATCTAGACCAGGGATATTTACAGAAATAGGACTGAGCCAGCAACCTGGGATGGAGCAGGCCTGAGACAGCGAACTCCACAGGGGCAAAGCAAACCCTGGGAGCATGGAGCAAACCTCCATGAACATGGAGTGACCAACGGGGTGACTGGAATCATGGCACTGACTACAACCAAATACAGATGAAGCAGAAGAAAATGATCTAAGAATAAAAGAGATGGAAGAGAAAATCTCATGTGCTGAAGCTACAATAGAGGAAATAGACTCATCAGTCAAGAAAACATTAATTCTAGCAAAAACTTAACACAAAATATCCAGGAAATATGGGACACCATGAAAAGACCAAACCTAAGAATAAGAGGTATAAAAGAAGGAGAAAAGGTTCAACTCAGAAGTCCAGAAAATATATTTAACAAAATCATAGAGGAAAACTTTCCCAACCTAAAGAAAGATATGCCTATGAAGATACAAGAATCTTACAGATTTTCAAAGAACTAATACCAATATTCCTCAAATTGTTCCATACAGTGTAAACAGAAGCAACATTGCCAAACACTTTTTGTGAGGCTACAATTACCCTGATACCCAAACCACATGAAGACATTACTAAGAAAGAGATTACAGACCAATCTCACCATGAACACTGAAGCAAAAATATTCCAAATCAAGTCCAAGAACACATCAGAAACATCATCTACTATGATTACATTGGCTTCATCCCAGAGATGCAGAGATGGTTCAACTAATGAAAATCTGTCAACGTAATCCACCATATAAACAAACTGAAAAATAAAAACCACATGATCATCTCATTAGATACTAAAAAAAGCTTTCAACAAAATACAACATCCCTTCATGATAAAGATCTTGGAGAGAGCATGGATACAAGGAACATACCCAAACATAATGAAGGCAATATATGCAAGCCAACAGCCAATATCAAACTAAATGGGGAGAAACTCACAGCAATCCCACTGACATGGGGAACAAGACAAGGTTGTCCACTCTCTCCATATCTACTCAATATAGTTCTTAAGGTCCTAGTTAGAGCAACAAGACAACAAAAGGAAATGAAGGAGATAAAAATTGGAAAAGAAGAAGTCAGCCTCTCACTATTTGCTGAGGATATGATAGTTTATATATGTTACCCCTAAAATTCTACCAAAGAACTTCCACAACTCATAAACACTTTCAGTAATGTGGCAGGATACAAGATTAACTCAAAAAAAAAAACCCAGTAACCTTCTTTACACAGATGATAAACAGGCTAAGAAAAAAATCAGAGAAACATCACCCTTTACAATAGCCACAAATAGCATAAAATACCTCAGAGTAACTCTAACCAAACAAATGGAAGGCTTGTATGACAAGAACTTTAAATCTTTGAAGAAAGAAATCGAAGAAGACACCAG
>LOEQ01000507.1:170792-184494 GCA_001685075.1 Bramus lutescens
CTTTGGATATCAGTATGGAAATTTCTCAGAAAATTAGGAAACAACCTTCCTCAAAACCCAACAATACCACTTTTGGGTATATAACCAAAGGATGCTCAATCATGCCACAAGGATATGTGCTCAACTATGTTCATAGCAGCTTTGTTTGTCATAAACAGAACCTGGAAACAATGTAAATGCCTCTAAACCGAAGAACAGATAAGGAAAATGTGTTACACTTACACAACAGAGTACTACACAGCAGAAAAAAATAATGACATCATGAAATTTGTGGGCAAATGGATGTATCTAGAAAACAGCATATTGAGTGAGGTAATCCAGACCCAGAAAGACAAATATCACATGTACTCACTCATAAGCGGTCTTTAAACATAAAGCAAAGAAAACCAGCCTACAAATCATAATTTCAGAGAACCTAGACAACAAAGAGGACCCTAAGAGAGACATACATGTATCTAGTCTACATGGGAGGTAGAAAAATACAAGATCTCCTGAGTAAACTGGGATCATGGAGATCATGGGAGAGGGTTAAAGAGGAGGGGACAGAAAGGGAGGGGAGCAGAGAAAAATGTATAGCTCAATAAAGTGTTTGTAAAATAAAATTAATATTTGTCTTTTTCTGCTTATTTATCTTATAGAATTCTCCTAAGCCATAGGTCTTCTAAATTTTTCATATCAGTTTTTATTGGATACTTTTCTTCTATTCTTCATGTTTATTTGTCTGAAGTTTATTAAAAATACTTTATAAAGATGTGTGGATCTTATTCTTATGTTCATTTAGTATTTGTTGGGTACCTATTATGATGAAGACATTATCGTATCTTCTTCATACACATTTTCCCTTTCTTCTCCATGGTAAACATTCATAATTAAAAACTTTGGTTTTAAAAACCAGCCAATTCTCTAAAGTAACATCCTACTTTGAGACCAGTGACTACAAAACAATGATTGCCAACTGAAATTATTTCAAAAAGTCTAGCATTTATCTTTCATGTAATTACTGGTATATATTATAAGATTATAGGTCATTTGAACCAGGTTCCTACCCCTTCTATTTTATTCCTTTGTGGTCAAGACTAACTCAGAATAATAATTTCATCACATTGCTTCTGTAACTTTTGCTGAGAGGAAGGTGCAGATGGAATAAAACATGTTATCTTTGACTTAAAAATGATGGATGCATCTGCTAGTGTCTGCAGGAAGCAGACCACTTATGATGAAATACTCATAATGATGGTATAGATAAAATCCCACAGACCACATTCCTATAGTAGGAAGACCAGGAACAGTTGAAAAGGGGTAAAAAGTCAAAATCACAAACGTGCTCTATGAAGAACTTCTTTTATCAAGGTGTGAGGAACCAATAATAACTAGAATAATCTTATTAAAAAAAGCATTTCAAAATAGGCACGTTTTACCACCTCCCACCTAATTAAGATGCATGGCGAGCTTGCTGGAGTTACTAACAGATCCTTGATCCCATGCAGGGAGACCTAAGCATGTTGATTTTGGAACTATAGTAGCTGGCCTAACTAATGGTCTGTGAGGCCAGCACAAAATGAAGAAGCCTACCTGTGAAGGTATGAATGAAACTGCCCCCCATAGGGAGTGGCATTACAGGAGGTGTGGTCTTGTAGGATATGTGTCACTGGAGATGGGCTTTGAGATTTCAGAAGTTCAAGCCAATTCCAGTGTCTCTCTCTCTTCCTTCTACCTGCTGTTTTTTATGGAGAACTCCCAGCTACCTCCCCAGTACCATGTCTGCCTATGTGTCATGATAACAATGGACTAAACCTCTGAACTGTAAACTGGCCCCAATTAAATGCTTTCCCTTGTAAAAGTTGCCATGGTCAAGGGGTCTCTTCAGAGCAATAGAAACCCTAACTAAGATACTGCCTGTACCTCAGTTTCTCATCTATGTGGTGGAACTAGTGAGTCTTGTAACAGGGTTGTGGAGAGAATGGGATGAAACAACTCATGCAGAACACTGTAAGAATTCCTGCAGGTGCTCAATAGCAATCATTACTGTCACTGATGTAGTAAGCAAAAAGACTATCTTCCACACTCAGAATGCAGCCCTTGTCTTCAAGTAACAATCCAGTAGAAAGGCAAACACCAGGGGAAAGATACAGAAATGCATACAGTCAATGAAATATAACAACTCTCTAGGACTCTCTTTTGAGTTGTGAATCCATGTAGTTCACCTGGGTGGCCTTCTTCAATTCTGTGGTCCTTGCAATCTCCATTGAAAGAATTCAGAGGAGAAAGAGAAGAGCGAAACAGAATATATGGAGGGTGTATTATCCAGTAGAGTAGAGTGTTGCCAAGGGACAAGAGTAAAAAAGAACTAAAGAGTTCATAGAGCCAACTTATGTTTTTGGTAAGCTCTGTACTATTTCTTTTTTTTTTGTAAAAATATCTCATTCTTTATTATTTCTAAACTCTTCTGAAAAGGCAGCTAGCTTTTCCTGGGGTGGCATTTTCCTACCCGGGTGATTGACAGGCCAATTAGGGTTAACTGCTAAGGAAAGGACAATGGTGTACTGTTAACCAGACAGCCTCTGATTGGTTTTTAGCTCATGGAGGGCAGTTCAGAGTCTCTCACCCATGACCAGAGATGACATTCAGATCTGCTGATCTGTTGTCAGAGTCCGGCAGCTTCACTTCCCAGTTGTACAAACTGCTGGTTATGACAGAGGGATCACCGCTTGGGACCTCCACAACTGCTAATTCTTAGCTAGCTACCGGTCATGGGCAATTACCTATTTATCTGAACTCTCCAGACGAGTTTCTGACCTGAATCTCACACATGAAATGCTCAGCAGTGAATTCCTATATTCAGCTGGCCAACAAGGTTTTGTTTTTCCATTCTCTGTTTTTCAGGAAACAATCTCTTTCTACCTATCCATTTAAGTAGACAACTCAACAGCTTTGCTTCCTTTCCCCTTTAATCTTATACAGTCTAGCCTAAATCCTACTGATTTTTTTTAAAAAGCGTATTTCACGCATTTCCACTTCTCTTCATATATACTGATGAATACTCGGTGAGACACCATTATCTTCCGGAGATTACTATAATAACAGCCTAATGAGTAGAAGGATAGGGAGATGGTGTTGTAATATAGAAATTAGGCCTACAGCCCAAAATCTTTTCTTAATGGAAGTTTCTAGTGAGATCACTTTCATACAGTAGCAACTTTTGATTTTGAGATGATATATTTAATCAATTAAAGGATATTTTATACTCTTGAAGAGATTTATTGTGTATTGCTTTTTTTTTCTTTTAGTCCAGGTTGACTTAACATTAGTACAAAGCAGAAAATCACCTCAAACTTCTGATCCTACTTTGTCTACACTGGAGTGTTAAGAAGGCAGGCACACTTATCTATGCCCAGAGCATCATGTTTACTAGACAAGTACTTCACCAACTGAGCCACATACCAGTCCTCATTACACATTTTTCAAATAATTTGGTACATAAAAAACATGAAGGGTAGGTATATTTATAGTTCATTTGGTGGAATCCAATTATTTTATAATTATGTAGGCATTGTTGAACTTACACATATGATAATCATCTGATTTTGGTTCTTGAGATTGAAAAAGATCTGCCTTTGCAAATGATCCCAGGAGCCCTGTATTGAGTCGATTTAAAAAGAAACCCTTTTTTTTTTTTCCTGGAAAACTACCACAAAAATCACTGAAAATGGTGTGCTTTGTCCCACTAGAAAATTGTGTAGCAATGTGATCCTCAGAGATAGTGGTTGTGTTGCGGGCATTGAGATACAGGACTGAAGGAAAAGTAGAAATCAAAGACACTGGAAACATGAAGTAGGCGTTTCTTAAGAGTAAAAAAAAATTTTTTTACCTTGTAAAAAAGTAGACTCATATTTATTGTGTTTCTCGAAATTATAGTTGTCTTACACATTCATTTCTTCCTTCCAACAAAATTTTAAAAATGAGAAGTGAATTAAATGTAAGAAAATATACAAAGAATGACATTTTTGTTTTAATAGAGTTAGGTTAGTTGACTATTGCCAATGATATCAATGGTTCTGCCATGTAAAGTTTCTACTGGCTAAAGGTTGGGACTTCTCATTTATTTTTAGGCTTAGCCTTCACTATACACCAAGACCAATCTTTTAAGGCGGGAATTATGGATAATATTTAACTGAGAAGGTCCATATATGGTCATATCATTAACTTCATTGTATTTTGACTTGTCTGGAACATCAGTGATTGTGCCTTAATGACCAAGTCCTGCCAAGTAGCCCTACTTTCTTGGTGATCTGGGAGTCCAGCCTTTTGGGGTCTGTTTCCCAGACTAATGACAAGCATCTCTCATTGCCCCTGGAGTTTCTGATGTTTACCCTAAACTTAGACATTTTCCACCCTTGTCCTAGAGGTATTTATGTCCTGTTTATCCTTTGTTCTCTTAAGTGGATCTTCCAGATGTGGAAAATCTTAGCCCTGTTTTCAAATGTTGGCCTAACTTCTACTTTCTAGCAGCTGGACTTCTTCAAACTGTCAGGGCCTCTCTTTAATTGCTAATCAACTCATTACTATTCAAACCAAACTTCTGGATGATCTAAAGCACCAAAAATGCTTAGTTTCTGGTTTCCAACTCCAATTTTCTCACTTGCATCCCAAACCTACACTACTACAGAAATTCTTTCTACATTATACCTGACTCTCATGAACATCTTGGTTCCTTCTAGCATTCCATAGCTGTGATATGCAACCTTTAGAATAAATGGCTTCCATTACCTGGCAGCAATCTACTGAGACTTTAAGAGCTACCGAAATGTTACTGTTCTCTCACATCATCTCTGGTTCTCTTGCTCCAATGGGGTCATTCTATCCTGCAGGGCTATGCTCCCATCCCTATGGCAGAGTCCCTGCAGTGGCAGAATTATCCATTTCCAGGTGTTCTATCCAGACTGAAACTCCAAAGGGCAGGAGTTCATTCTTATTTCTGTGGCTCAAGGGACTAGCTCCTCTTTTAGAGGAGTTAAATTCATTTTTGGTCCAGTTATTGATTTACATTTCTGGAAAATGTTCAGTTTCTTGAAGTTTTAGTAGAGAATGCATTATGTTGCATAAGCTTGTCTATACACCAACCATTAACCTTGAATAAGTGATTGTGACATTAAATGACTTTCCTTTCACACATCCATTTATTCAAAAGCTTGTCTAACACACCAGGTCTCAATGAGGTTATACGTGATGCCAGTGACTGTAACCAGTGCCTGTGCTTTATCCTAAAGTTACCCCAAGTGCCAAAAGTCATGGCCATCAGAAAGAAAAAAGTCAACAAAGCCCCTGTCTAAAACCTAAAGTTCAAACAACAAAAATAGATGACATCGTAAAATCCATAGAAATACTTAGCACTCTATGCTTTTTATTCTCTATTTGCAATGTTATGCTATCATCCTAAATGCTAAGCATCCAGTCAGAATAAGCCTTGCTTCTAAACACTAGTTCCCAAACTTCATTGCTAGCCAAGGACAGAAAAGATGGCTTAAGTATCATTTCCCCCTCCCAAGCACCTGATCATGGGGCCAGATGACACAAATGAAGCTCCATTGATCAACAAATTGACAGAAGTCAAACTCTAAATTGGATAATCAGGGGAAATGTTGATTTTTCTCATTCTTGTCTTTACTTTTTAACAATTAAGTGTGGTTTTGTTGCTGTTCAGACAAGTTCCCAGGAAAAGTATAGATAAAATTTTCCAACTCATATTGAACTATCTACTCTCAGAAACGAAGGTCTCAAACAGAAACTGCAAAGTTAATAATTTTGGCAGATAACATTGACTCATTCTGATAAAGCTGTATACTTGACCCTAAATGGTCCTCATTACCAACCTGCTGAGAATAAGACTTGGCGGTTGTGATTCTTAAAATCTTTACTCAATATCATAGATAACACCACATTAGCTATCTATATAGACACTTCTCAAAGAACAGTGCCTCCCAGATCCATGCCCTGCTCTTGAGTAAGTCCTGGATTGACCCAATAGGTTGGGAAATTAGTAGTACTGCATGACTTCTGAAGCTTGCTTAGCACAAGGAAACTTGAAAGCTTCTGTCTATAGCCCCAAACTACCAAAGAAGTAGCCATAACACCCTAGCACAATAAGCTTAGGAGAGCATATTGGTGAACTCAAGTCTACAAGCAGAGCCAAGCCCAGCCATCAAGTCATCCTCATTCTGGTATCCCATCTCTACATGGAGGACTGATCTAGAAATACTGCCCAGCCTAGCCTTCCGGTAACTCCTGCTTTAGTTGACAACTGAATGTAACTATATGGAAGATCACTAATGATAATGATAATGGTTGTAATAATGGTGATGATGATGATGACAGTCTAGGACCCATCAACTCATAGACGCCTAGGAGATCATCTAAATTGCTATGTCAATATACTAAGCATAGTGGTGGTTTGCTCTTCAGGTTACTGGAATGACTTAACCAGGGGGTAATAGACTGGGAATCCAGAAACAAAGCCTGATATAAAAACTCCAGTCATTGGGAGCTGGATAAACGATGAAATGAAAACAGCTCATCATCCACTAAGATGGGTCTTTGGCATACGAAAGAAGACATCATCTTTAAATATGCCTTTCACTTTGATATACTATCAGTTTAATTTTGTTTAAATTTACACTATTTTAACTAGGTGCTAACTAATTCTATCCATTTTATTATTTGATACAAGAAAGCAGAACACCACTGTCCCCTGAGACTGCAGAAAAGCACTCAACAGGAGAAACTCCATTTCCTTCCAGGCTGTGAGTAAAAGCACTGGGAACAAACTGCGGCCCAGTTCATACAGTAGATGGGTCTCAGGAAAGTGGTGTGGCCAAAAGCATCATGGTATCTCTAAGGCAAGAGTAAAGATTCCACAAGATGGGGAATCTGCTGAGTGTCCATCTTCCTCTCCTCAGAACTCATTGGTAGCAGGGACAGAGCAAGGCTGGTCTCCAACAAGGAGCTATGAGATTAACTCACTACTTAAGCATAGTAAGTACTAATTAAAACTGATTTTTGCTAATATTCATAATGACAACTAAAGAGCATATCAGGAAATACACATTATATATAATATATAATATGCATGTAATATATACTACATACAAATCTTTTAATGCCTATACCCTGGTGCTTCTATTTCTGAGGACAATACTGGCAACTATATAAAACTCAAACAAGATCTTAGTTAGTCCATGATTACTCCAGCCTTCTCCAGGAATGTTACCTCTCTACCTCAACCAGCCAGACCCTGACCAATGAGAATCGAGCCTCATGATCCAGTCCCTTTCTTTGGTGTTAGATTTTGTTTTGCCTCCCTTAGCATAATCTCTCTCTACATCTCCCCCAAAATACAGAGATTTTTCTCTAAACTAGGGAGTTTCTAATATTTTCAGCAATCAAGACATTTCCCCAAATATAATGTCATTTGGAATCCCACATATAAACATCAGAATAAAGACTGCCTTAATAAATCAGAGACAGAATCCACAGTGATGTCTGCTCCACCTCTCTCGGTACCCTGAGGTTATATTAAATCACTATTATAGTAAATCAAAATATCAAATATCGTGAAATTAGCTGCCCAGTTCACTAAATAAAGAGTCCTGCGAATGCATGAATATTTGTAGGGGGTTGTGGGTTGTGCTTGCAGAGTCTGGATGGTCCAGAGACCTAAGATAGAACCAAGCATGATTGGAGAAGTCCATCTGCGGTTGGCAAATTCAGAGAAAATACTCCATTATCTATCCTAGCTTGATGAGTCCAAAATTTTATATATAAATCACTTTCTATCATAACTTATAGTAACAACTATAAAAGCTTTCTTTTTAGACTTCAAAATATTTTTATTAGATACACAATTTAAGTTTTTATATCTCTCAACCTTATACTCGCTACACCTCTTTTGTGAGATTCTTTTCTGAGTCTGATAACAAGGAGAACTGTAACAGTAGCTATCCAGTCTTCAACCCCATCAAAGACACAAGAAGGAGATAATATTACCTGAGTAGGCAAACTCTTGTGTGCCTGTTAGCTCACAATCCAGAAACTTGGGAAGGCCCCCAAGAAATAAACTTCTCAAAGGTACTTTCTCTGGCAGCGTCCTTACCATCATTTTCTGTGTGTCCAGTCTAAACTGCTGTTCTTTCTTCAAACCCAACCAATCTAGCTCATTCAACATAAGACAATAAAGAAATGAAAGACAAAACCATGAAACAAAGACACATCTCTCTAGAAGTGAATCTTTACAGTTTATATATAACTATGTATATGTATGTATGTCTCTGTGTGGGTGTATGTACAAATGTGTAGGTACCCATGGTTGACTCCCCTTTAACTAGAGTTACAGGCAGCTGTGAACTGCCTGACAGGAGCACTCGGAACTAAAGTCGGATCCTCTGCAAGAGTAGTGAACTCTCTTATCCCCATGAACACTGAACCATGAAGAACGTGTAATTAATAGCTCATATTTCACCAGTTCACACTAAACAACTTTGCAATATGTTCAGCCTTTGGGTTGTGCAATTTTATTAATGTTAGTTTGGTTTTAAAATGAGTATCTTTGGGTTGTCACAGTTTGTGATTTATCTGTGAACTAGGTGAAAGAGTACTCTGAGCTAACAGGCCTGGAAAATTTCATCTCTCCTTTAGCCACTGTCTTCCCTGTGCCAGTAACTCTACTTGAGACTTGTAGTGGGGAAAAAAAACTTATTATCAAAAAACAGTTGGGGCCTGCTATTACTGATGATTAAGAAACCACATATGAAATACATTCATCGAGATGTTCTAGATTCAATGCTTTTTATTTGGTTTAATTTGCTTTTATAGAATCATCTAAAAAATGATGAAGAGACCTCATTAGGCAGCCTAATAGCCTCGGTTATTTATATATGATGGGAAACTTATTATCTAGCTGTGCCATCTTTATGAAACCAACTCACAGAGGGCAAGGTCTACCAAAGTTCAGGGGCTTCCAAATGAGCCGACTGACCGGGTTGTAAATTGCCTCTTGACCTAGCACTAATAAATGGCTTTTTAGTGGACTTCAGGGTGGTACAGTATGAGGCATGAGCTCTAGGCTGCCACCAACCCTTCAGGGTGCTGAGGAAGTGCACTCCTACGGCCGCTAGAAACCTAAAGAAAATTGCAAGCCTTGACCACTCTTGTGCCCATGCTGCTTTCCACAGCAGGAGAATAATTTGATGTGGTTCTTTTTCTCTATTTCCTATCTGCGTCACATCTTTTTATTTCCCACCCCTCTCAACTCCCAGTGTCTTTTTCCTGCTTTGTCCATTTCAATAGGGTGAGTTCAAGGTACTTGGACCATTCAACTTGTCGATCAGAGGATGACAATAAATACACACTTAGTCTGCTTTCAGACACAGGAAAAATCAAAACAGTAGAGGAAAAAGACTACAAAACTGAAATGTCAACATCGCCAAATTCTGAGTCTCTTGCAAATAATGATACAGCCTCCAGAAAAGCAAAAGTTGTTACTTCTCTCTTTGTCTTTGCAGGCACACCACTTTGAATGCTTCAAAACTATCAGTGAGCCTCCATATGTTTCTACTTCTAGCTCTTGTTAACCACAGGTGGAGGGTCAACATTACATGTTTTCAGAAATTGTGTCTAGCACATAAATAAACTTCAAAAATCAAAGCAAAAGTAGAAGGTGAGGGATCATACACTTTGTAAGCTTCACCACATTGACTTGGGGTTCACTCAAGTCCGAGGGGTCACTGAACATAATATTTACCTGGCTTCTGGGTACAGAGGAGCAGCCTATTTTGGAGTCTGGATAAGGAAGGAAGCGTCCAGCATCAAAGTTCCCCACACAGGTTTTGAAGCTGCTCGAAACTGAAGAGGGTCTGATGTACCCACTCCTAAGAAATATGTCTGTGGTCAACCACAAACCGCAGAGTTCTCTGTAGCCAAAGACTTCTGAAGCATACTACAAAGTAGACACAGTTTCCTTCCAATACAACCAACAATCTACCAACCTCCCTAAAGCAGTCCTTATCATGTGGAAACTTTAAAGCCCCAAAAACCAGAAAGTTGGTGGCTTGAATTTTCAATATTTGGATCATCCAAATAGAGGTACAACAGGTCAGGGCCACTCAGAGTGTGGTAGGGCCAGGCTGAAGACTGTCGCCGGTCTGCCATCAGACAACTACAGACAAAAGGTCAGATTTAGGATCTGATAACATAACTATGCAGGATAATTTCGCGTCAGTTTATTTTAATCATAATCGTATTTCATGTCTTTTTAGCGATTTATTTTGTTTTTATTCCACATAATTACTTGCCTGTAGTGCACTAGAAAATTCTTCACCGGTTTTAATTTGAGAAACATACTTAAAAGCTCCAGTTTCTCCCTTAGTCATGAGGATTAACTTTTGATTTGATAAGAGCAAATTCAGCAAGTTTTGTCCTTTCCTAAAATTATTTCATATGTATCTATGTGTGGCGTTTGTGACTAGCTTATGTCTTTGTTCCTTGAATTCATCCAGATCCTCTGTGATGCAGGAAACAAGACAGGATTATAAACAAAGGAGATTTAGTGGGAAAGGAGAAGGAAGGAGCTGTACCACAGTGAGAGACCATCGAAGTGTTCGGGTTGAGCCCTGAGAAGAAAGAGGCGGGCAAGTGGGAGGAAGGGAAGAACAGAGGAAGAATGGAGCAATGTAGGGAGTGAGAGGGCCAAAGGCAGGAGGAGGGATGGTCTCAGAATGCTCAGTTTCTAGCCAGGCGTGATGCTGAGGATCTACAATCTCAACCCTCAGAGGCCGAGATGGGGTTGGGGAGGGAGGGGCTCAGGAGTTCAAAGTCATTCTCAGCCACAGGGTGACGGTTGACAATATGAAATCTCATCTCCAGAGAACAAAACAGAAATAATAAAGAAAAGCGGACGGTATAAAGTCTGTCCTGAGCTATCGCGGGAGTCCTCTATCTACCCCTAACGGAAGCTTGTAACTTGCGACGTGCAGGGGTTACCTAGGAACAACGTTTAGAAAACGAGATCGGGCACAAATACAGCGGTGGATTTCAAAGCAGAGCAGGTTGGGGCAATTGCTCAGTTGTGCTTTCTGCAGGCAGAGGTCATGGAGGTTCATGCTCCTGACCAACACATGCCTGCTGACTTCCCTAAGGGGAAGTGGCCTGCTTTTCACCTGTGTGAAATGGGACCGATTATTTCAATACCCATCCTTTCTCTAATTACTCCTCTGAGCTCGCTGAACTGGGAAACCAAGGAAAGTCGGACATGAACTGGACAAGGTAACCCACAGACAAGGCTATAGCACCGCAAACGGAAACGTGGATGTTTCTTAGGCAAAGGACTTGAAATGAGCCTTTGCTGTTCAGTTCAGCCGCTAGATTTTGGTTATAAAATCCCTGACCTTAAATTCATAGCAAAAACCTTGTTCTACAATTCAACTATACCAGGAAACCTCTTAGAGGGTTTGAGGACTATTACCTAAGAAAATATCTGCCTTTATTCTTAGTCTTTGAGTGTATCCCTATTTCTGTTTCTCAGTTGGAACTAGAAGGTGTGGGAAAAAGTGAGCTCTAACCAAAGGACCCACATTATTCTAAACTTGGGCACATTTCCTGATACGTTTTCATGCGCTCCTCAGCCCTAAAAATAATGTCTCCATAGCATATGCTAAACAACATGAGTGGGAACATCACCTGTCCTTAGAGTAAACATGTCAATCATCACTCCACGAGAACCATTCCTGAAAACAGATCTATTCTCAATGAGCTCGGGGGGTGACAGAAAGTGACAGGAGCAAACACTTTAGGCTTCAGAAGAAAGAGTCGTCCATTAAGATGAATACTTGTGGATCTCTCTCTAGATATGCAAGTCTTTAAAGACTGGTCAACCTGAGGACAAGGCCAAAGCTTCACTGGTAAGAATGGCTGTTTCATTGTAAGATACCAGGAATGATTTCACTAGGAAGTTATGAAGAGAAATAAATTTACAGAGGGCTCCTGTGCTGCCACCAAACAGAGGCTCTCTTCATTCTGCTCTTGGATTCCATCACTGGCTGCTAAACTGGAAAGTTCTTACTTCATCATGTTCTAGCCCACAGGAAAAGATGGCAAGCAGACACAAAGAAGAATTCAGGAGTTAATTCACCATGAAAAAATTCAACTTGACCTAGTTTGTTTAAACTGTTTGTCTCTGGGCTGTCTTCTGGTGGTCATTAAAAGGCAAGAGGAATCTGCTTGCACCACTCTGAATGTATTGGATCTCAAGGACACAGACCTGGAACATATTCTGGGATGGTAGTAGCACTGTGGACAGTGGATGGAAGTGTCATCCCCAGTATAAACAACATTCGCACGACATTAAAGACACTTCCCGAGCAGCACACCCCAAAGAACCCTCAATGGCATCTGAAATCAGCCTTCCTTGAAGGAAACCATCCTGGAGAATGGAATGTAGCCAAGGCCGTTTTTCTGCTCTGCTTCAGAATGCTTCAGTGTTTTTAAAAGGAGTAATAGAGTGTTACTCAAATCAATGAAGCATATATCACTGAGAAGTCTACATCTTTGTGTGGGATAAGATCTAGCTCCATAAAAAGCAAAAATACAGTGTCTTTTTTATCACAGCTCCTAAAAACAAAGTATTCCCATGAATTTTAAATCAGTAAGAGAACTTTTTGGATGACCTGAAGTTCACTCCCAAACCTACATTTTCTCAGTCTAATTAGGATAATTACTTAGTAAATCATCCAGTCCCCTAAGAGATGTTTTGTTTGCCTAAATGGATTTCTACTCATATGTAAAGGCACATTAAATTCTTTTTTTTTCCTTTATTTGCAGGGGTTGGGGAGGTTGCAGGGGCAGAGGATGAATGCTAAGGGATGGGAAAATGAACAAGATCAAGATACAAGATATAAAAGAAACATAGAGGCGCATTAAATGCTATGACCTGCAATTATAAGCAATGAAGGCAAAGCCTGAATAGTAAAGATTGTGAGATGGGACCTTAATATGGACCTTGACCCTTCACTTCGCTGTGACACTGAAGATCCCATTAATGTCATATTGGTCTAAAGCGACTCAGGCTAAGAGTTAGAACCCTCCCTCTAAGATGCTAGAAATTATATGATATCTGTCTGTCTCAGATGGTTCAATCAGGACTTAAGTTCATATGGATTTATTTCCATGAAAAAAATCATGTGGGGGTGTGTCTTCATCCAAATGACTGTTGAAAGCTCCAACTTGCAGATAATAAAGGGCAACTGGTACAGCGGCCCATGGCATAGAATCAGCACTCAGGTTAAAGGAACTCCTTACAAATAGGTTCCATGGGCTGCCAAGCACAGCAATATGTTCTGCAGATGTAACACAGACCCAAATTTGAACCTTCAAACACTGCCTGTAAATGAAGAGGGGAAGGCACATGTAAGGTACTTCGATTGGTACGACTTTATGCTTCCAGTTATAGTCTTGTCTTTGTCCTTGAGAGACACTTAAGGTTACCTACTTGGAGGACTTTCCCAGCTAATGTGATTGTAATTATAGGCGGACAACTAATGCAGCATAAGCTCTACAAGTGGGATATTTCTTCCTTTAAACATTGGCCGAGCTTTAGACACATCAAAAGGAAGAAAGAAAGAAAGAAAGAAAGAAAGAAAGAAAGAAAGAAAGAAAG
>LOEQ01000507.1:189188-211371 GCA_001685075.1 Bramus lutescens
TATATAGTCAGACGGACTGTAGCCATAGGTTTCTCACACATCTGAAACTTAACAGAGTGATGTAAAAGGCAGAGAAGCCAAGTTCTCATAACTCTGTCTTTTTGTATATGGTGCTGATGCTGGGTAGCCTCACTACAACCTCCTCTTTTATTCTCTATGCTTTTCAACCCTGCATTCTGCTCGAGGAAGCTCTTACTTGTAGAGTACTTTAGTAGAACCTTTTCCATTGCACCAGTCAGGTTCATCCACTGGAGATAGCTTCAGGAGACTAAAGGCAAGAAGCTAGGAGCAGGTCCATTGTCCAATGCTCCACCATCCTGAGGAGTGTGGTGACCGTACCTCTGCTGATACTCATGGTGCCTATCAGGCAGTCATCTCTACATAACTCAGGTTCTATCACCTCCTTCGTCTGTCCCTTTGAGGCTAACAGAGGTAATAGGAACCCCTATTGGCACCAGGCTACCCACCATCCCTCACCATGTCTCCTAAGCCACACCCCTTCCCACACGGGCAGTCTTTTCATCTCCCTCTTCTCAAATCACCCAGTCTTAATGTGCCATCTGTCTCCTGTCAAGGTCTTGACTGAGGCAATATTGAAAATGTTGGCAAAAGGCTGCAACCTCACCAAAACATTGGTATACTATAAAATAAGCTTAAGATACATTTTTTAAATTGCAGGAGATGGACTTTTAAAAATAATATCCAAGCTTTCTCTGTCAAAATTATTTTTTCTAATTTAAATTTTTTAAATGCATTCATATGTTTCAAAAACAAAGACCAAGTTCTAAATTATTTATTGAGTGAATTACTCACTGACTCTAAATTAGATGAAAAGAGAAAAGGAATTTTGCTTATAAAAATAAAAACATTATTGTTTATTTGGCATATAAAGGACTGGCTTATGTTTTATGATTTTGAGGGTTAGTGTTTCCTGATCTCTGTTCTTTCAAGGCCACACAGCAGCACCAAATATGTGCTTTCTTCTTTCTTTTACTACTCTGTGACTGGGAATAATATGAAAACCCTTCTCACTCCTAAACCTGGTGTCCAGGCCTTGCTTTGTCACCTAACAACATTGACCTTGGTTATATTGTGCAATTACCCTGACTCTTGGTTGCTATTATGGACTGAATGCTTATATAACCAACCCACACCACTCCTAAAGTAAGTCTTGATTCAGACTATGAAAGAGTCTGAAGATGTGGTCTTTTGGAGGCACTTAGAGATGTAATCTTGGGCCCTGTGGTAGGAATTAGGTTCTTATTTTTTAAAAAAGAGAGATAAAAAGATTTGTTCTTTTTCTTCCTTGTGAGGTCAAAATAATAAAGCCATTATCTTCAACGCCTGGACCAAAAATGTATTCGGCCGAGCACAATTACTGGTTGCACAGCTTTGGTCGTACTAGTTAATTGAGCCTTGGTCTCATTACTAAATACTAGAATAGTAAGAATGCATACTCTGGGGCCTTCTGTGAGACTTAAACAGGTAACCCAGACCAAGTTCTTAGCAGAGCGCCTGGTACTTAGCCGAGCTCAGTATTAATCATCATTGCCACTGTCACAGACAGAAGGCTTCCTGGAAAAAGCAACAAGAAAAGTAGGTAGGCCTGTACTCCGTTATAGCCTTCATTTGCAACACCCAAATATCTAATCCGATGAGTGTTTATGTTCCACTCTGGTTATGTATTCATATTTGAATTGACAACTCCATTCCAATGTACAATGTAATGATATAGCCTAAGGACTCGTAGAGTGAATACAGGAAGTGAGTGACCTGACCAGAAAGGAGAGAACAGACAAGATATTTTCTTCAGTTCACCAAGTGTCTCTTTGGACAAAGATGAAAAGGTAGAGATGATGAGGAGACCTGGAGAAAGATGCACTATGTCTGTCATGCCAAGATAGATAGGCTTGCTGATGTCTGTGTGTGTGAATTCTGTGGAATGAACTGCCTAGCTGGGCTCTACACTGCTTAGATCAAAATTCATACTTTATGTTACTCTTTCACACTTGTGAAGTACTCTAGTAGAGCCTTTTCCCCTTAGGCTGGTCAGATTCATCCAGTGGGAGAATGGATGTTCCCACCGCCAGCATCATCTCAGAGCACTGAACACAGAGAAGACCTCGATGCATGATTTACTGTGTAAACAAAGCTGAGTAGACACAACTGTCCTCTGTCAGCCCACCGAAGGAGACTTCCTGGAAAAGCAAGAATCTGAGAAGCTTATTTGAATGGGGAAATGTACAAGATAATAAATTTAGGCAACAACCATGGCTTCCAGTGAGAGAAATAACAAGAAAAGAATTGAATTTAAAATCAGTTTCTCACAACATGTTGAACTCTTCTTTGATAAGCTAATTATACAGAGAAATTTGTTAAGACAAAAGGAGAGAAGAAGAAGGGAAGTAGGGAGGAGGGGGAAGAGAAAAGAGGAGAAATGAACATGAACACCCTACATACCGAGGGAGAAGGGAGTGGCGCACTAGGGTGCCACTCCAGAAAGGACAGGCTCTGCACTCTCATCCTGTGAGACACGGAGACATGTACCACAATCCAAGTCTGATTTGTGTGAACAGATAAGGCTAAGAATTACTGGGTTATTTTCTCCTACTAGTGTTTTCTCCGTTTGACAAGGTGTACTTGCTCATTATCCCTAGCGTTCATCTTCAATAATAATCTCTACTGCGGCAGAGTAATGGAATAGAAGGGATTAGCATAGATATCTTGTATCTATGACTTTCCATATTAAGGATATAAAACACATAAAAGGAACTAGATAAAAAAGAAAATTAGATTGACTTGAACACACCCTAATTTAGAGCATGGTTAATTAATTGTAAGACTGGTTAGGAGGAAAGGGCATGGGTGCACCATTTCTTACAGGGTGTGAATCTGAGCACTATCCTTAAATACCTACCTACTATCTAACGGAGTAGGCCAGATCATTGTGAATTATAGCTGGTGGAATGGCCTGAGGGAAAGTTAATATAGCTGGGTAAGATATATTTACACTTAGATGTGGCAATAGAAACTTCAAAAGTAGCGTACCTAGCATATTTGGTTATATGTAAGAAACACAAAGAGAGCTGATCGATGTCTAATGCACTCCTCAATGGTGGCTCTTGCTAATTTTCTATTCATCTTCTTCCGATATCACCCTTATGTAATTGTATTGCCAAGACAGCTGCTGAAGCTCCACCCATCCCTTGCTTGAAACACTCATGTTTCACACAAGAAAAAGAAGGAAACAGTAGAAGCTCCCCTTTGACCCTCATGGCTAAGATTCTGTCACATGACTATACCCTCCTGCCTGCAAAGGAAACTTCAGAAAAACAAACAAACAAACAAACAAACAAAACCATCTAGTTTAGTGTGGCAGAAGGCTAAGAGTTCAGAAAGAAAAAAAACAAAAGTTCCGCCACAATGATTTTAAGTTTCTTCTCAGAGCTTAACCCTGTTGTAGTTGTGGCCTGAGCCAAATGCTTTGAAGAACTTGAAGACATAGTGAAAACAGTTGCTCCTGCCTAATGAGGTAGATTTCAAAGAGCTCTTGAGAAGCCTCGCGCAGAGGGCTTAAGGGCGGAGCGTGTCCCACTGTTAATCACGGCAGGGTTGATCATTGTGAGAATGTGGTCAGGAGCAACCGGAAATGCATACACACACGGCAGCATGAGTCACACTAAGTATGGCATGACGGTGCTGCTTCCAGTGTGTGCTCAATCACTCCCTCTGTTCCACTGTTTTTCCTCCTTTGCTCTTGCAGTAACTTACCAAGCTAACCCGAGTGAGCGAGTTCTATGGTCTCCAGAGAGGGCTGGGATTCCAGCAGGCACCACCTGGGATGTCTCTGTCAAGAAGACCCCCCAGGTGGTGGTGGTCCACACCTTTAATCCCTACGACTGGGAGGCAGATCTCTTTGAGTTCAAGGCCAGCCTGTTCTACAGAGCAAGTTCCAGGACAACCAGGGATACACAGAGAAATCCTGTCTCAGAAAAGAAAAGAAAGGCAAAAGGCTCAAACTTTCCTGTGTTATTATTTAATTCATTTTTAAACTATCTTCGTTGATCTTTACTATCTAGCAGATTAAAATATAAAACAAATGAAATAGTTCCGACACAATTTTTAAGACTTTTTTAAAGTTATGTTTTTAGAATATACATGCAACTTTTATAAGTCAAAAATACCAAGCTAACACATAGGTAAGTCTTAAAAGCTTAAAGTGTGAGAACTCAGAGGAGTCTTGCCAAGAAAGATTTTTTTGGGGGGGATAATATTCTGCCCAGTGATTTGTACTACAGAATATCCAGCCTGAGAGTCCAGGGGATATGAATATTCATAGAAACAAGCTCCCCACATAGCTCAGATCAAAACATCATTTACACTGTGGCCTATGTAAATTGCACTTTTAGAGCACACCTCCATAGACCACCCATGCAGTTGCCATGGCAACAGGTACAGATGGACAAGGATGCCCTTCTAAAAGCACCACATGGCAACTACTGAAAACAATTTAACATTTTATTACCATAAATGTTTTCTAATTTTTTAAAAAAAATTCACATATGAAAAGAGTTGTTGTACTTCTTAATAGCAGGGGAGATAAAAGCTTCATAAAAGTCCAGTGATTGTTATAAGTGGGACATTTATATCATTCATATATACCCTTTCCAAGTCCCGTGGGACATCATGGATGAGGGGATGGAAAGAATGCAAGAAACAAGATCAGGGAAGAGGTGTAACAAAATGATGTCTCCTGGACACGGCCTAGGGGCTGCACTTGTGACCTCACTGCACAAGGTTGAGCCCATCACCATTTCCCCATGGACTGGGGAGGAACCCACACAGCTCCTCGCCCCCATCTCCTACCCCCACAAAAGGATTAATGGCAAGTGAGGATTGTTAGTGGAGGAGATATCATTTTCTTCATGGGTGTAGACACAAATAAGTTGACCTTGCTTATCTAAATAATCTCCCAACAACTCTTGTGAAGGAAACTCTTCTTGAACTCAGCAGACCACACAAAGGGTCACAAAAATAGGAGGGCGACTTGTTGAGAAGGGTCTTAGGAGGGGTGGTGTGTGTATGTGTGTGTGTGTGTGTGTGCGTATGTGTGTGAGTGTGTGTACGTGTGTGTGAGTGTGTGTGTATGTGTGTGTATGTGTGTGTGTATGTGTGAAATAAGTAAAATTCATTATATATGGGTACAAAACTATCAAACAAAATTTTGTTTCTAACTTCAGTGGTGGGTGTAGGGTCTCACACTTCCTTAGCAGAACCCGAGTGTCCCAACATGTACTATGACAGTACTCAGACAGACAGGCCCCAGTCTCCTTTGAAGACATAGACATTCCATTCCAAACTTGTTTCTACACATGTCATATCCTCTTTCTTCTCGTTGTTAGTCACATGGCACAGAAGGCTCGGGGCAGAGAATTATTAGTTGGTTTAATTATATAGTTGAAAGTAAAAACTACTTTCAGCTCCTCTCATATGCAAAATATACCTATTCCTTCATATAACAAATACATTCTTGGTCAGGTTAAATTTATATTGGAGCCTTGGGAGTCCGGAGATGTGTTTCTAATTGTAACTGGGTTTTAATTCCTAAGGTTTCTTATTAGATGAAAGGTTTAAACCTTGACTGCCTTTTAGAATTCAATACTGGCCCAGACCAAAGTCCACTCATACATACTGAAAGGAATCATTCCTTCCAATTCCTGTAGCACAGTAAAAAATATGCAAGACAACGTGGCTTGCCCACACGACATGGCTGCCTCTAAAATAGGAATCCCAGAATATCTGCTCATGAGACCGGCAGCTGGAAGTTTCTCAGTTGCCTGGAACTGCTATAAATTCAGAAGGGATTTTTGCTTGCCTCTCCTCCCTACTTCTAAAGTCTCAATAGCTACTTTGAGGCACAATACTAATAGATCAATGTTTCATGCAGCTTAGCGCACTGACAAGCTCGTGCAACTGTCCTTACTACATACATATACATATGCCTATACACACACACACACACACACACACACACACACACACGCATGCCTAGGGTGTAATATTCAGAAAAAAGTTCAAGGGTTTCTGCTGTTCTGTTTCATAGGCAAAAGCCCATCCCCTGATACATAGGCGTCTATTACGCAGGCTTCTATTACATAGGCCTCCATTACCTAGACTATGTAGGCTTCTGTTACGTAGGCCTCTGTTACGCAGGCCTCTGTTACGTAGGCCTCTATTACGTAAGCAGGTTTATGTTACACAGGCCTCTGTTACATAGGTCTCTGATACGTACGGTTCTGTTATGCAGGCCTCTGTTACGGGTAGGGTTCTGTTACGCAGGCCTCTGTTACCGTAGGCCTCTGTTACTTAGACTTCTGTTAATAGGGTCTCTGTTACATAGGTCTCTGTTACATAGGCTTCTGTTACGTAGAGTTTTGTTACGCAGGCCTCTGTTACCGTAGGTCTCCATTACGTAGGCTTCTGTTAACGTAGGCTTCTGTGAGCATGTAGAAAACAGGGACTCAGAAAATAACTTGAACATGTAGGTGCCACAAAGGAGATGATCATTTGCCGCCGTCAGCTTCCTCCTAAAGTGACATGAGGCATAGCAGCTGACATTGGCCACCTGAACCACATATCAAGCCTACCTCTCTGGAGCCCAGAGTATTCCCACAGCTTTACCTCAAAGAACTTCCAGCCTGCAAGATACATACCCTGCAAAGTTACACATGCAACAGGACAGACTCACTAAAGGAGGAAGGGTCTGGGCTACCTGCTCATGGAGTTATGTCCTCTGTCTCTACTCCCGCCCGTTTTTATCTTCTGGGAAGCTGCTTCTGGGATTTCCTAACCTATTACCTGGTGAATCTGTCGGTATCCAGCCACAGTCACTGAGTGCCCCAGGTCCAGTCACTTCTCTTCTACCAAGGCCCACTGTCGTGCCTGACAAGAAACAACTCTTCAACAGAAGACAATATCCTGCCCCAGGGCTCTAGAGCCTGTGATGTGCTCCCATTGGAGCCCGCCATGAGTCTCGCTCATTTACTACTCCACTGATATCTGTAACACACCGTCTTCTGTGCATATTGTCGAATAGGCGGACTGTTGCCCCATCTACAGTACCCCTTCCTTCTGAATTCTGCTTAAACCAGGAAGCTTCTACATCAAAACAGGCCCTCAGTATTCAACATGCTACCTTCAGAACCCAAGGAAGCCAAGTAGATGTTTGGGATGCACAAAACAATGAATTGTGCCTCTTTAGCAGTGGGCCACAAGGTTATTTGTCCTTAGTTTTGAAAGGAATGTCTTGTCGTATAGCATGCATAGCAAATTAAGTATCCCAAAGGAAGAAAGGTCTGTGAGATGCAGCTGAGGTAATACATTCTGACCTTTAAATGCCTAAAAAGACATGCTTTCAAGAAGCCATTTCACAGGAAAACTCAGTCCTTGAAGTTTTCTGATTGTACTGTTCTTACCAGCATCTAACACCACACATTGAAATCCTTATGAAGCCCATAAAAGGAAAATGGCCTACTATCCCTTCCCTACTCGATCCCATTCTCTCTATACAACCTCTCTGGATGCTCACAAAGGCTGAACAGGAGCAAGGGGAGGTCTGTCACGGGAGCAGCCTACCAGCCTACAGCACCAGGTGTTTAAGGTACCGAGTCTAAGTCTTCACACACTTCACACATGAATACATACCTCCCACGTGAGTACATCTACCCCCTGCTCTGCCCTTCCCAAGAAGCCAGAGGTAGAAGCCTGAGAAGGAACTGTGGCATATTTTGTGAAATAGAACAGGGCTTGGTGTTTTAATGGCTCCTTTGAATCTCTGAAGAAGAGAAAAATAAAGAAGTCTTAAACAACTAGAAATTAGGAGCTTCCTGAGAATACTTGATTTCTGTGCTGTATTCTGACCACTATTTTAGAGGAATAACTTTATCTAGGTGGGGGATTTCATAGGATCCCACAGCTAAAGATGACAGAAGGCACCCAATCATCTGTGATTGAAGGAGGGATCCGGCCCAAGACTCCTGCACCCTCTTTGTTTACATGCTTATATAAGAATGCTTGCCCCAGTTTCATCGCTGAAGCCAGAAAGAGCCTCTGTATTCCCACTTCTCCATGGTTGCCAGGCTGCAGGGCAATCCACCCGCTTATGTGTCATGCAGGCCGTGGTTCAGCAGTTCACTGTTACCCTGTGCTGCTAATGAGCAGATCTGGAACAGAGAAAAGTGGAGGGTGAGCTTCCTCCCACGTCAAGCTACCCAACACCCACAAGCCATTCTTCCCTTGCCAGGTCTCAAGGCTCAACCCTCTCTTCCTACTGACTGCCTACTTCCTCATCTCCACGCAATGAGAGAAAAGAGGACATGACCTCAGTTCCGTCTTCCGTGCCCAGAATAGAGAAGGAAGAAGAAAAAGGAAAAAGTTTAAGGAATTTGAAAGCAGAGGGGAAGGGAGAGAGAAAGAAACATACTTATTTCTCTGCCTCAGCTTTGATCCTCACCCCCTCCCCCCAGGCTTAGGTCTTAGTCAGTCTTTCTACTTTCCTTATTATGAAGTTATTCTTCTAGTCTATTCTAAGTTTTGAAGCCCATGTACCTGTCCATTATCTTTCACAACCAAAGCCTTCCAGAAGCACATTTCAAAGACCAATAATAACTGTACCTCTCTCAGCACAACAGAGCTAGGGAACTTCAATCTCGTCGGTTCTACCAGTAAGTAGGCATCAAAGGCGGTGAGGGAACCACCTACGGCAAACACAGCAGAAGCGAATGTTGTGTATGAAGAACATGTGCCCTAGAGATGTGAAAAGGAATTTAGAGGTATAGTCATTGTGGAGATTAACATGGAACATAGGAAATATCCTTGCATTTATGACACCACCACATATAATGCTCTGCTTTGACAAAAGACGCTCAAAGTCCCTAATTACCTCATGCACCAAATATTAAATGCACTAGAACACAGTGCCACCTTGCTTCTGAAGCCATGGATTCCTGAGGCTGAGACCACTCAGTGGATAAGATAATTTGTTTTGCAAATATGAGGATCTGGGTTTGAATCCCCATTACCTATGTAAACATCCCGGCACAGCTGCATGAGCCTGGAACCCCAGTGTTGGATGGTAGAGACCACTGCAGTGATTTAAATAAGAATGTTCCCATAGGCTCATAGATTTGAATGCTTGGTCACCAGGGAGTGGCACTATTAGGAGGTGTGGCCTCGTTTGAGTAGATGTGACCTTGTTGAAGGAAGTGTGTCACTGGGGTGGGATTTGATGTTTCAAATTCTCAATCCAGGCCCAGTGCCTCTCTCTTTCCTGCTGCCTGCTGATCTGGATATAGAACCCTTAGCTCCTTCTCCAGCACCATGTCTGTCTGTGTGCCACCATGCTCCTTACCATGACTATAATGGACTAAACCTCTGAACTTTAGCCAAACCTCAATTCAGTTCTCTCTTTTATAAAAGTTGACGTGGTCATGGTCTCTTCATAGCAATAGCACATTGACTAAGACAATAAGCCAGTTCTTGGAATTCTCTGGTCAGCCTAGTCTAGCTGAAATGCAAGTTTTTAGTTCAATGAGAGATCCTGTCTCAAGAGAATAAAACATGAAGTTACAGATGAAGACACTAGACATCCTATAGTCTCTCTGTGTGCATGTACATATGTACAAGTGTGAAGGCCACAGAGGCACACACTGGTACCATACACATATACTCATGCCACTTACACAACTCAAACACACACACACACAGAGACGTCTTCCCTAGCCTACTGTCATTTGGTAGCTTTATCTCTCTTCATCCCTTCTAGCACACATTATCTTTCAAGTGTAACTTTTCTCTTTTTCATATATATATATATATATGTAAAGACTATTTCAAAATTTCTGAATTTTTATAATTATATGCTTGACTAGTAAAAAGACTATTTCAAAATTTCTGAATTTTTATAATTATATGCTTGACTAAGAATTAACCTTTTTTCTTTAGGGTGAGTATTCTATAAAACCATCTGAACTTGAAGATTTACTCTTGTCCACTCGTCTAAATCATTCAAATTACTTCTTTAATTTTTTTCTTTTTTCTTTCAAGACCCCTTTTAATTCTAAATCTTTATATTACGATCAAGATCAATTGATCCTCTAGTTCTCTTATGATTTCTCTATCACCTACACCATCTTCCAACACTGAATTGCTAATCACTTCTGTTTAATTAAAAGTGTTCTCTCTTATGTTAATCATTTATTACTTTTTATTACCTACTGTTTCTATTTCATAGATATAATATCTTACTATATGTGTCCTTTGGAAAATATTAATCGAAAATTGAGTACTTTTCCTTTGTTTCTTTTTTTTTTTCCTGTTTTATTCCTACTTATATTTGAGACAGAGTCTCAGAGTGCAACCCAGGCTGGCCTTGAACTCCTGATGGTCCTGAATGCTGGGATTCTATGTAATGCCACGTTTATTTTCTTTGGTTTGCTTTGTACTTTGACATTTTTAAGTACGAGTTTTCCTCTATTACCTACCATCTTAGTGTCCACATTTCAGCTCCAGTTATGCAAGAGCCAGACACTGATTCCTTACAGAGCTCCCTTATGGTGTCCTTTTGTTGACTTTATTCTTAGAGATTGGCAGGTTTACAGTGAGTTGACCTTGTCTGATATCTCAGGCTTCCTTGGCATCTTTCTTTTCCTTGGCTTGTTCCCCAACTGAATTGTGTATCTGCGCTAAGCCTTCCTCTATAAACTACTGGCATCCAGACTATTGTCTCAGGATCTGTTTCTAGAAGAACTGATCCTGCAAAATAAGCGACCCCCCACAAACCAATAGAAGCAGATCCCACATACTTTTCCCATCCAAGTTTCTATTCATAGTGTCACTGTAATTAGTACTAAGGTACATGCGTGGATATTTTTGCAATACATGTCAAGAAATAATAGACCATTTCAAAAAAGGAGATAAGTAATTTTCTCTTATGTAGATATTTGATATTGATACATAAAACATAACAATGATTTTCTTGAGAGTTTTCAAAATTATGAGCTTCCAAAGAGAAGATGTCATATAAATTTGTCAAAATCTAATTTGTTGACACATAAAAATAAGAGTAATGTATTAAGTAAAACAAATTGGCAGGCAGAAATAAATCTTAAAGTATTTTAATAACATATTAGAAAGTTAAAATTCCCCTTCATAATAAATGTCATAACATTGAACATTGTCAAATATCCAATTTTCTAAATTTGAAATTTCTAAGAATTTTTGTAAACTTCTTCCTCTTAAATTCTCTGAATATTGTGCCCCACTACATACACACATATGCACACACTGTCACCACCAGGAATTTACACATTTTCATCACTATGGAACAAAATATAATTGGGGGAAAGTACCTAAAAATTACAGTCTCCAGTTATAGATGACTGAAAATGATTCTCAATAGTTATTCAGAATTTACTTGGTATAATTCCAGACATTGAAAAAGAGTGGATCATCACCTTAAACCCTGGTGTGAGGGAAAGAGATTGGAGCACAAGGTCAAACGAATTGGAATAAACTACAAATGTGTCCAACTGGGGAAAGATAAGGAAAGAAGTTTTGCTTGTTTTTCAAAGGTACAGAACAGACCCTAATGAATAGTGCCTATACAGCTAGCCTGAAAAGAAAATACCTGCTCCTCATAAAGAATCCCTAACCAGTGAAGTAGAAGCCATGGCTCCTGATGTTTTTAATAGGCATGAGATGGAACAGGCCTTGGCAGAGAATACCAGTGCCTAAGGATCTCTCAACATGAATAGGAGAGTTTTTTGACCCAGAACAAGCTGTATCCCTTTTGTTGTTCAGGGAAACCTTCTTCTATGCCAGACCGTAAGATCAAAACCTAGAAGTACTAATTCCAAACCTACCTCATCAGCCTGAGTCCAGACCTATTTCATGTCCTTCTTAGCCATCTAAGTCGCTATTGCTTCGGACAGCAGCCCAGCATCCATGGCCTGCTCCCACATCATCGGAACACTCGGAACGCTTCATCTATTGACACTCTAGCCCTGATGCTACCTGTCTCTGGTTTCTGCTTTGTTTCACATTGCTGGTGGATGCTAAGGATCGCCATGAATTGTAGTAGAGGACGTCTCAAATCTTCAAAAAGAACTATTCTTGGAAATAGCTACTGTTTATTTCAGCTTAACCAAAACAATGGGATTTGCCTGGAAGGACACAGAGTGTTTCATGGTACCCAATGACTCTAGAATCTCAAAAGGAAGAGAAGAATTTCTGCTGTCCAAGTCCATGGGCCCAGGTGCCTGTTTTAAAGATTCTTCCTGTAGCTAACTTTTCTGCTAAACCATAGCAGCCCTAGGCCTTATTTCTACATAGCTTTTCAGTCCCACCAAATAAAGCCTGCTACCTAATCTCAGGTTCTTGAAACAGTAAATTTGATGGTCTCAGCCTGGTAAAATCGACCAGGACAACAAAAGAACAATCAAGTAGTACCTCTACAAGATTCTTTAGCAATGTGGGAGAGGTACCAACCCACCTACCCCCCCCCACACAGTGTGACAAAGAATTATTTCTACTGTACCCTTTCTCCCAGGAAGTCTGAAGGATGAGTCATTAGAAAACTGTTTTTCATGGTGCTAAAATTTTATATATACTCTAAATTGTGTTTTATTGGCATCATGCTTATTGAAAATCTTCTAAGCCTATATTTCAAGATTCCCAGCCTTCCTAATCAGTATGCTGCGGGTACCTAAGCTTTTCTCTTATGACTCAGCCATCCTTATTATCACCATGTACTGTGCATTTTGCAGTACAGAGGGCCTCGGATCTTTTAGAGGCTTGTTTGGCTATTTTCACCCACATAAAATGGCATAAATTGTTGTATTTGAGGTCATTTGTCTGGTATCATCGGCTTCCTGTTGCTTTCAGTGTACCTGTCTGGAAGCCCTTCTTCTCATGTTTAATTTATGACTGTTATGCTCCCTGTGGCTTTTCAAATTAAATCACACAGGCTATTAGTTGCAATCCATTAGTTGGCCCAAACAGTCATGCACTCAGTTAATGGAGGAAAATATAAAAATACAAAAAATATTAAGATAGCTCATCATTCATAAAGCTAGCCCTCATAGTGAAATAGAACATTGTTCAAGGTGCACTTCCCAAGTCTTCTGACCCAGTTAACCTGGCCCAGTGGGGAGGCAGAACAGGAGACCGCAGAGGGGATACAATGAAAGTGAACCCCTTTCTGCAGTTACCACTCAGTGAAAGACTTTGAAGAATGGTCAAATACAGCCTATCATAACTGAATCATGAATTCCACTGGATTTAAATATACACACCAATTAGGGATTGCTTATAATAATACATATTTTGGTTCAGTAGAGGTAGGTGTGGCCTGAGTGTCTGTTTGACCAACAACCTCCAGAAGGTGCCTGAGACACATCATCCTGGTAATAATGGTATTGTGTGCTTTGGCTTATGACCTGTTAGTAACTTGCATCTTTGTAAGAAGATCCAGTGAAGATTTACAGACTAAAGGAGCTATGGGCTACATGGATGCCATATGGACAGGCAGGGCTGTCAAGATAATAAGAGTGCCTTTTCTGACTACTGAGTCTTCAAACCCTCACAAGTCTCAGAAATACTTGTGGATCTCAGTAAGATCAAATGGGTCATCCGTGGTTAGGAATCCCATTTGATCACTGGATAACTCAGAATGTTAAGGGTGAGTACCACCAGGAGAAAGACCTATTGTTTCAAACTGAGCTATTCTGAGGGCCTGAGGATGGCTAACAGTCAAGGATAGGGAACCTGAACTTAATCTGCCATCACATCCAGGCTAGAGACAGCCCTGGGAGGCAGATGTGAAAAGTGGGAGGGCTCACTACTGGCATGTCCTTTCATCTTCCTTCCTATTCATGTTTCTTCTCCTAGCCAATAGGAAGGACCATGATTTGTAGTTCTCTATCTTTTAGCTGGAGACACAATTATTTTCAGATTATGTCCCTAAAATTCTAGACTTTCTCTCTTCAATATCCTCTTCAATATTTATTTGGCACATAAGACAAAACATTCTAGATTTTTTTCATTCAAAGTTTAGGTATCTTTATTTAATAAAAGTTTGACTTAAGAAATTGACAACCTACTTTAAAATTTATGGATGAAATTCCACTGTTAAATGTTACAATGCAAAGCAAATATATGACTAAATGATTTTAAAACTGATGTTTTATGAGAATAAACAAGAATATGTCATAAAAACTGGCATGGACCAAAGTACATTAAGGTTGAAATAAGCCGTATTGCTAGGCCTAGTCATTTCTAGTCTGGGAACTATGAAAATAGCAACATGACTCATGGGCTCTTTTTAATATTTTCACTGTCAGAGTCATTGATTTCATAAAAGATTTGTTGACTATGTCTAAGACCATGTTGTAGACGAGGATTGTGCTGGTCATGTGTCCATGATCAAAAGCCCATTCACATGCATCCATTAGGAGATCTCAGACCAAAACTGAGTAAATTTTATATACAACCAGCCCTGTATTTCAAAGTAAGCCAAGATTTAATAAGCTTATCAAAACCTAATTTTTTTTTAAAGAAAAGAGTTTGAATGAAGATATTCTGCACAGGGAGATAGTGTTTCTCCCAGAAACAATAAATGATTAAACAAAATTTCAAGTACCAAGTGTGAGATAACTTACCTGTGAGTTATGGATCAAGGAAGCTCCAGAGGCTTCCAAAACAATACAGGCTATTGCCATTACTCTAGGTTGTTCATCAGAAGTCAATGGAAAGACCCTACTGTTGAAGACACCACATCCTCTGCCCCTAAAGCATAGAGAAATAAATCTGTAGCTGAGTGGAAGTGTATGTCTTGCCAGCTAGCTTTCAGGGTGACAAAAGGTGTTACAAAGATTGTAAGGACTCCAATTTTCAACATCACGGAAAAGGAGGCAGAAGAAGTGGAAGAGCCAGAAGATGAAGAGTGTGCTACAAAAAGATGTTTTCTGGATATGGCATTGTCACTGAATTCAAGAACTCACTGTAACTGGCTACCCTCACAGGATTTGCACAAAACAGAGTCCGCCAGCACTTTGTTATGGGGGAAAAGGCTAGAGAAGGACTAAATGCCGAGGAGAGGGTTCCACTTTCTTCAGAGGTACAGCCACTGAAACATGGAGCTCGTGCTCCTTTAAATAACCTCCTATCCATGCTCATGCAAGCAACACTAATTAAGCTCCATGGGTCACACAGTCACAAAAGGGGCAGGAATTCATTGGGGAGAAGAAACTTTTTCAATGGTACTAAGACCAGTGCTCATTTAAGCTTCCTTTCTAGAATCCTAAGTTGGCATAGTCTATAGCCCATATTTATCACACCTTCATAATCGAGGTCAATATTACAAGGATGGCATAGATGACATTGGTATATAACTCCTCGGTGAACATAACGGGTTAGAATTATTTAAAATACTAGGATTCATGAGAGAAAATTCATCAAAGAATTTATTAATTTAATAATTTGGAAGATGGTTGGAAGCCTTACCCAGTTTGGTGGCTTTCTTTTACACACAGGAACTGATTTTCAGAGAGAAGTAAAAAGAACTCCAAACTCAACCAGCCAGAGCACTGGAAAGCACATGGCAGTTGCCCTATCCACGCCGTGTCTCCTTTCCCCACACAGAGCATGTTCCGTGGAGACACACTCTCTTCGGACTTTCCAGCATATACACCACCATCTGCCTGTTTCATTTGCACTTCTTACAGATTCACTAAAACTGGATTCTTCGCTCCTAAAGCCAGATGCTGCCCATTTTCCGGACTTCATTAGCTTCCCCCCACCCCGCCCCCCCGACTCTCAGGACAGAAATGTAAGTGTACGACTTGATTCGTTTCTTTCCTCAAAACTCAACGTTTAATCACTGACAAGTCCTGACATTTCCGCACCCGGAACACATCTTCCGTACCATGGCTTTCTGTCCTCCTTCACTCCTCCCGCAGACCCAGGTGCTAACATGTCCCAGGCAGGAGCCCAGAATGGCCTTCTATCTAATTTCTCATCTCCCTTCCAAGACCTTTGAAGCAGACACTAGGGAATGCAACTTTCCTAGCTTAGAAAGCGTCCAGCAGCATCTCTTCCCACAGGTTTCACTCTAAGTACTGATGCTTCCAGAGAGCTCTTTGGTGAAGGTTCTATCCTGTAAGCAGTTAGGTATTGAGCAACATCCCTGGTTTCTATGACCAGATCCCAGTCCCATCTCAACCTGCATAGTGGGAAACAAAAAATGCCTCCGACCTCACTCCTGAGGGAGAACTACAGCTTTCTTTGCACGATGAATCTGTGTCCACGTTACAAATGTGAAAAGAGGACTTTCAAACTTCCCCAGCTCACCCCAGACGTCAATTTTCTCTCAAAATGTCTCAGGATCCTTTCTACTCTGCACCTGCCCTACATTTCCTATCTATTTCAATGGTGACCACGACGACCCAGGGTTGGGAAATGGGTTTTCATATTTTAGACCTTGCTCCAGATCTGTGTTTTAATCGGGAAATTCCACAGATACTCTGTTCTGAAATAATAATTTAAGACAAACCATGTTTTGAAATTTCAATGAGAGCATCAAAAACTTGAATTAATGCTGTGCTGGCATCATAGAAAAGCAGGATTATAAACCCATGAACGCTAAATTGGATCTGTGACCTGATTTCCTGAGGTCATGCATTTTACTGTGCGGGTGGTTAGCCTCATAATAAAGGCCAGATATGCATTGGGCCAGAACCATGCTGGGAAATATTAAAGTCAGTCTGTTGTATAAAGGTTTCTCTTCTATTTCTTTAAAGAAAAAAACAAAATCAGGAAACAGGCTCAAAAAATTTGTACATGAAAACAAATGTTATATTTGAACTCAACTGATGTCAAAACATATTATCATATTCCCAGTAATAGCTCCAGGATGCCAATACTTCGAATGCTGTGGTGCCAAGTTGGCTTCTGGTCAGATCACCCATCTTGTTTTAAGAAAGGGTTGCTTTAAGACCCTGCTCTGGAAAGATGTATCCCCTGCCAAGCGGCTCTTACATTCTCAATCTAGTATCTTTTGGCCTTCATACCAGGCTTTAGAAGATGTAATGAGGAGGGGGGTGACCCAACATAAATAAAGCAGTCTATTCCAGACAAGGAAGCTCAGCAAGCCAATGACCATTACAGAAACTGAGGACTCAGAGTGTCCTGAAAATTTAGCCTAAGCAGTAACACAAAACATTCCCAGAAGAACTGGCTACAGGGTTTGCATCGGCCTCCACAGTACTTCCAAGATACTGTGGTCTAGTTCATCACCAGTGGAGATGTGCTAGCAAAACTCAAATACATGTCCTTCTAAGCAAAGACTGTTTTGTGCCTATAAGAACTTAAGGTAGGAGAGCTCTAGTGCATTTTCCACCAACATTCTTTAAGAAGTTCAATATTCTTACAATCTTTGTAGAAGTACCACACAGTCAATGTTAAACACTTAATGTGCCTTTGGTGAGTGTCCAGGATTTATGGAGCTACACTGTAAACAATTTACAAACCATTGCTGAACATGCTGCCTCATGTAATGTGGAGGAAACTGGCTTTCATAAGCTTAAATGACTGCCCAAGTTGACCCAGGTAGTTAAAGTGCAATCTAGCACTAATAATCCAACTGTCTACCCATGTCCATGCAACTGTTTAGTCTACTTTATAGGTAGACATAGTCTAGACTAGATTTTGAAAATAGCACTTAGAATTTCCCAAGCCAGAACTGTTCGCATTTGAGAGAAAAAAAAATAGGAAATCCACGTTGGCAGACCAGATAGAAAAAGAAAACAAGGCAAGAATGATAAGGATTAGAAGTCAAATTATAATCCCAAATAAATGTCCTATTACAAGTTACAATTGAACATCTGCAACATTATTCCAGATAAAAAATGAGTTGAAGTGAAACAGAACAGAATCCGAGGAAAGGAAGAGGTTTCTATTAGGTCTGTATTTATTGAGGTCATTTGATCACCATTTATCTAGAGCCTACAAGCACAAAATTACATGCTGGGAGAATTGAAATGATTGAAAACATTTCATATCAGCATAATCATCACCCACTGAGAAAAGAGATGAACAATAAATTCTTGGGCCTGAGTACAACGATGTTTGAAGTATCAGGGAAGATCAAGAGATAATACTCTACTCTGCCCAGAATAAAGTCCCAATTAGGGCAGATTTTGACAGTAAAACTCAGTTACAATTTCTAATGCACCCTATAGCAGTAATTTGGAAAATACCTTGTCAAGTGTTTGAGAGCAGACTGTCAGGTAAAACCAGCCCTGTATCCTGCCTTTTTCTTTTGTTCAAATTGCTTCACCTGTACGGAAGTGTACTCTTAGGTTATGGTGCCTTGGAAGTATACTCTCAGCTCTCACTTGTGTTAGTGCTCTCAAGATGGAAAATGGAGCTGATTACTTTCACATATGACCTCAAAAGAGTGATGTTCTTCAAAGCAAGGAAACACATTACATTCCTCCTAATCAATAGAAAAATACTGCCTACCATAAAGTGGTTGCAAGGAAATAAAAAAAAAAGATCCTTCTGGTGTTTCATTTAATTTTTATTATTTCATGAACAACATCTGGATATGACGCTTCTCCCTTTTACTTCGACTACATGTAATGTTATTATTTCTTCTTTCTCTGTACCCAGCATGTAGGGACTAAGGATCACATTAGAATTCATAGCATGATACAAAAAGTGTATCAAAACCGTCTCCCTTCTATCTGTTCCTCCCTCTGTGTTTGTTCTCCTTAATGTGCCAGACATCTTCATACAACCCTGGGAAAACAGGTGACTACTACAAGATTATCTTATGGATATGAACCATGGTTTGATTTAGGAGTAGACATCAAATTAGTGCTTAAAGTAGACTTAAAACTCACAAATACTTTTTCATGCTAGTTCCTATATTTTCTTTCATGTCAGCAGTTAGCAAAGGCCCAGTAACAAATAGGCTAGGCTTTATGTGCTAGGTACTCCTCGTTTAGGATTGCTAGACTTAACCAATTAAAAATATAGAAGTTACAGTCACATTCTGTTACAAATAAATATTGAATAATTTTTAATATAAGCATGTCTCATGTATATTGTTTATCTAAACTTCAAATAGAGGGTTTCCTATGTTTTATCTGCCAACTAATCTGCTATAGCCACTTAGTTCTGCCATTGGTACAAAATCAGTCACAAACAATAATTAGCCAAGTAATACTGAATTCCAATAAATTTTTATTTAGGAAATCACAGGCTGATATGCCTCGGGAAGGTCATGTTTGGCCAACATCTACTGTATGTCATTATCCTAGTCTTTACTGAATGGTGGCCTGCAAAAAGAAACCAAGCTCATATTATCTATATATTTGATTTGTAGACCATTTAACAAAATAAACTTTTAATGTCACATCTTTTATAGATCATGTAAATGGCTCATTATATCAAATTATAAAAGCAAGCACTTTGGAGTTTCTCCAGTTTTAATTTGTTCATTCAGAAGGCTGTAATGACTGACAGAGGGCACATAACAGCTGGGGAAAGAAGTCTACTGTTTGGAGATAGCAAGACACTTAAATGCCACTAGAAGAGTATTTGATTGATTTGTTGAAGCACTGACATATAAATGCTAAGTTTTTATAACTAGGATGTCGCTTCCTCAAACAGCTAAAGGAAGAAAAATAAGCAAATAAGAGAAAAGAGCACATTGCTTGCTCAATTTCTTGCCTTCTGGGGGCTCAGCCAGGTCTACTTTCGCTCTGTTCACTGGCTTTGTTGCTTCTGTTCTCCCTATATGATCTGTGAGCACCTGTTCCCAGCAAGTATGCTTCACAATGGCACCAGGAAGGGTTAGAGCCAAACAAGAAATGCATTTCTGTCCAATTGTAAACAAATTCAACTAATATCACAGTTGGGGATGAATTTTGTATCCCATATATTAAAATTTAACCTTTCCCATCCCGGCAGAGTACATCAAATACAAAGCTGAGTAGTTTGCGGGGGTGGAGCATGAACAGCATGAGGCAGACAGAGAACGCAGGTGCATAAGCTACCACTATCTTGGTACTAAAGCTCGATGCTGTCTGTCGTCCACCTTTCTAAGGAACTGGCTAAAGCTAGAATCATGCTGTCTTAAAAACAGTAATATCGACCTGACACAATAGAGTAACTTCCCAGGACGAATTCATGTGGAGAGCAACGTGACATACACAATAGATGATGGGAGAGTGAGACACTGAGAAAAGGCAAACAAAATCAGAATCAGTGCAGCTCGCTCAGCTAAAAGATGTTGGGCATTCATTGGCAAGGAGTAATCTGAGATTTATAGAGAGACTCAAGTGTAAAGAACCTGGACTTCTCCCTAGAGCATCTGTTAATGGTCATGTTCTCACTACAATAAGAACTACCTCATCTTTAACTGTCCCTTTGAATAACTTTATCATGTCTCTGTAGAAGGACTTCATTCATGAAAGTGGAAGTGTGTTCCCTGTATGACTAGTTCAGTTAACCAATGTATTCCATGTGTATATCCTAGTGTTCCCCAAAAAGCGTCAGATCCCTTGGAGTTGGAGTCACAGGTTACTGCAAGCATCAGATGAGGGATCCCTTGGAGTTGGTTACAGTTACTGTAAACATCAGATGGAGGGTGGTGGGATCCAAACTCTTAACCTCCTGAACAATGGAACATCTCTTAAATGTTGAGTCATTTCTCCAACCCCTTACTCCATCTTCATCCACTTCTTCCTTCCTCTGTGCACCAGCTAAGTCCTATTATTAATTTCCTGTTAGTGGTATCATTAATATTATTAATTTCATAGTTAATTTTCCCATAAGTAGAAAGTTTAGAAAATCCTCCATATTTGCTCCCCATGTACTCTCCACTCTCTCAAAGAGATCCCATTTGGTATAACTTTTGAGCCATACTGCTGCCATGCCCCAGGATTTGTGCAGCACGTGCCTTTTCAGGAAAAGGCAACCAAGCAGACTGAAAGGTGAGATCTGATGCAAAATTATCAGAGACATAGAAAACAAGAATGGCATATTTTTCATATAGTAACATTTTTAATTCAATAAATTCCATCTTGTAAATGACTTTATGAATTATTATTTTGATCTTGTATCTATCAAGTCTTCACTATGTCCAGGGTCACACAGTCTTCTCCCATATGTTCTTGGAGTTGCACCGAATTGTTTTATGTTTAAGTCCACAATTTCTTTTGAGTCAAGTTTTAGTGCAAGGTATAAAATCTTGATCTAAATTCTTTTTTCTTTTCTTTCGAATGGGTATGTCAAGTTCTTTTAATACCAGTTATTGAAATGGCTATCTGGGCTTCACTGACTGACGTTTTCTTTCATCGAGGTTCAGGTGACTTATTTATGTGGGTCCGTTTCTGGACTCTCCTTCTCTTCTGTTGACTTGTGTTCTTGCAGCAGCTGCACACCGCAGTATTGTTGCAGCTTCACAGTAGGATTCGGGGACAGACACTATTTATTAGTCTTTCAACTTGCTCCTCTCCTTCAGTATTGCATTGCCCATTCCAAGTGGTTCTAACTCTGTATGTAAACGTCAGAATAGCTTCGTTGATCTCTACAAAATATAGAGCAAACATAATTTTCTAATTGACACATAAAATTATATTAATTTATGGGACACCAAATGACATATGTATACATTGTATAATGTTTCATCAGGATACTCTAATTGAAGTCTTTCTGACACCGGGTCATCTGAGAACCTATGTAATTCTGACATAGAACACCTGTCAGATGTTGGCTTTGCAATCATTTTCTCTCATTCTACCAATTGTTTCTTTCCTTGTGGTTGTTTCCTTCACTGGATAGAAGCCTTAGAATTTGGTGTAATTCCAGTTGTTTATTCTTACATTTACTGCCTGTAAATTTACCAGTGAGAAGCTTCCTCTTTTCTGTTTCCTAATTTGTTATTAGTTCAATTTAATAGAAGTACACCTGTTTGGACACCCTGTATCTTGTGTGACTTTTAGTAGTTAGTGCATTTCATTCAGTGTTACAAGGAACCTCTTGTTTGTCTGGCCAGCCAGAACTGAAATAATCACGCAGAAACTGTATTAATTAAATCACTGCTTGGCCCATTAGC
>LOEQ01000507.1:211390-222787 GCA_001685075.1 Bramus lutescens
ACCCATTTCTATTAATCTGTATATCACCACAAGGTCATGGCCTACCAGCAAAGTATTAGCACATCTATCTCTAGTGGTGGATCCATGGTGTCCTGTCTCCTCCTTCCTTCTCCTATCATTCAGTCCAGTTTTCCCCACCTACCTAAGTTCTGCCTTACCAACAGGCCAAGGCAGTTTCTTTAGTCATTAATGGTAATCACAGCACACAGAGGGGACTCCCACATCAATTCAGGTTATCCAGTTAATGGGGGTAGGGCTATTAAGTTTATTCCCTGCATAACTTTGTACATTTTTTGATGCTTATGCAATGATCTTCTCTTTCCTTTCTGGTGGAACTAATTTATGTTCCTTTTTTCCAGTGTAACTAGATATCTATCAACTTTATTGATTGATTCTATTATTTTTCTTCTGTTGGCTTCTTACCTTTAATTTTATTATCTTCTAATCTAAATTTTATTATTTTTTATCATTTTTCCAACTTTAGGTTTAATTTGCTTTTGTCTTTCTAACATTTAATTCTATGAATTTTCCTGTAAGCATGGGTACTTCTTTGCTGTATCCCATGAACTTTGATACCACATGTCATTTTCATGCAGCTGACAATATTTTTAGACTTCTCCTTTGTGTTAGTGTTATTTAAGAATGTTCTTGTTTAATCTTCATGGATTTGGAGCATTTTATCTGCCTTTTTGTAACTGCTTTTTAGTTTAATTGCATTATGATCTGACATACTGTATAGCTTATATCCTTTTAAATTTATGAAATATATCTTATGACCCAGATTAAGGCTTATCTCAGTAAAATTTCCGTGTAGGAATGAGGGAAAGTGTGTGTTCTGTTCTTAGATGAACTAATCTGTGTCTTGGGTATGTGACTTGGGAGCAGGGGCTGGATAGTTTTCATTTGGAATTTCTTACTTGTGGTAGTAATTGTTGCTTCAAATATCTGGTGTCTTTCTTTTTTTCTCCTTCTGGTATTCCCACTATCCACATCTTACAAAGCTAACTGTCACACTGTTCTTGAAGTTTCTGTCTCCAATCTGTTCCATTTTTTTTTCAATTTGGGAAGTTTCAATTGATGAATCTTCAAATCCAATTTTTTTCTCTGCTATGCACAGTGTACTAATAATCATCTTCACATCTGTCTTAGTGGTTCTTCTTCTTCTTCCTCCTCCTTCTACTATTCCTCTCCTGCTCCTCCTCCTCTGTCTCTAATTCCTCTTCTTTATTCTTTCTAGCTACAAAGTTCTATATTTATGGTTAAGCTGTCCACCTCTCCTTATGGACTGTCTACTTGGAGCATTCAAATTCTTAATGTATTATCCTTGTTATTATAAGCTCCTAGTCTAGGAATTCAAACATCCTTGTCATAACCAGTTCTACTATCTGCTCTGTCACTTCAAATTACAGGGATGTGTGTTTTGTTTTAGAGTTTGTGGACATGGGTTTGTTTTCGATATTTTGGAGTGTTTTGTTTCTTTTGCCTTTCAGCATACTTCGTCATTTTTATTTCAGTCATGGAAATCAAAACAAGAGTGTTATGCTTTCTAGGTAAATGGTCTACCGTTCACCTTAATCCCTAGCTCTTGAGGTTTTGAGACATTATCTTGCTAGGTAGCTATGGCTGGCTTCAGCTCTAAATTTATATTTTTGATAGCCATATATGATGTTCTGCATAAAAGACACCTTTATAAGTACACCTATAGCCATATGGTAGTAAGGCATCAGAGAAGAACCAGTCTGCAGTTCAATAATTCAATCTCAGCCCCTATGAGCCTGCATCTCTGGATGCTTCTCGATCTTTCTACTGTAGAGAACAGGATAGTGACAACCAGCTGGGGCTGTCTACTTCCCTTACCTCCAGGTCAGTTCTGTCCTTCTAAAACTCTATCAGGTTAAAGTCTATAAATACAACCTCCTTGGGAAACAAACAACAACCCTACCCAGCCATGACACCTATGAACCACACAACGAGCACGGCACAATAACCTTAAGGATGCAGTAGTGGCACACATACTTGGCAATAACCAACAACTTCCTAGTAGACTTAAGAACTGCTCAAAAAGAAAATCATGCCTGATACTAGAAAGCTAGCCAGGTACCAAGAGCTAATGAAGTCATGGATCTCAGAGGAGAACCTATAACCAATAGATTACTAAACCAACATAATCCCTAACTACATCCCAAACATTTGTCCTTATACCCAGAAATGTATAGTCTACCCCCCTCAGCCAAAAACTTTCTCTTTGCAACAGAGACAATTACAGAAAATCATAACCAATCAAAGTTCAGAATTAGGGAGCCCAGTCCCAAAAGCTACATCTGTAAAACAATTCCTGCAACAGGCTCTAGAAACACTGTGGAAGAAAAAAAAAACTGTATCAACCAGAGTATCAGTGAGTTTGACTATATCCCCTAGCAGTGTCAGAAGCTACACCCACAAAGTCTCACCAGCATGGCTGCCCAAACATGAGCTGAACAAGGACAATGACAATAGATATGTTAAAGTGGACTGGAGAAAGCCCAGGAGGCCAGGCACCTAAGGAGTGCTGAAGAGCACTGGCCATCCCTGAAAAATACATATAAATAACACTATAACGATTGGGCAGGGTATATTTATATATTTTGAAGTATATAAATATTTCAATATATATAAGTATATATATATATGTAATAATAATTAATGAAACAAAAGGCCATGACTTTGAAAGAGAGCAAGAGGGAGTATATTGGAGGGTTTGGAAGAAGAAAAAGGGAGGGGGGAATCATGTAAGTATAATATCAAAAAACAAAAGAAACAATTTTTAAAATACCCCTCCTAGACAAGCTTGTTTTAAAAAAAAGCAGAATGCTCTATTTCTAATGTTCTCCCTCACTTCCTACCCATAACTACTGATGCTAGAAGCAAGAGGATATATTTCGCTCTGATCTTCTATGACTGCCTGCCCTATTACAGGCTTTAATTCTTAGTTTCCTATCCCAGGCTGAGCTTCTAACAATGCCAATTATATCCCCTTTCCTGCATCAGCCTTGGTTCTTAAGCAATCCCCACCCAGTGAGTTTCTATGCAAGAAAACTATGACTTTCCTTGTGTACTGACATCTCTCCCAAATGCAAGGAGAGTTCTTTTCAGTTGGCTATTGGGACAAAGTGGCAACATCCATGCTCCACAAATAGAGAACCAGAAACTGAACTCCAACACTGAGAATTTTTAATATCATTTCATTATCTTTCCAGAATATATTAAGTATAGATAAAATAGATTTGAATTGTCTAGAAAGAAATACATTAAAATCAGCCTTGACAACAAGTTCCTAGAGACTGAAGGTAAGAAATTATTAAGCCCAACACATCTCATAAAAACAGCCTACTACCCCTCTAAATCAACACTGGATGCTCAAAAACTGTGGTTCAGCTCAAGATGATCAAATTAGGGCTTCTATTTGGATTTTAGATCAGGAAACTCAATTATGATAGGTAGTTTTAGTAATTATTTAACCACGAAAAGATACCAACTTCTTCAAAGCAATCAATTAACAACTGGTTCAACCCAATGAACATGTAACTATGCTGAAATATTCCATACAATAGGTTAAAAATGAGAAGACTGGTTGTGAGTGGCCCACCAAAATATAAAAGCCACATATTGTCCAACGTCAGACACAGAATGTCTAGCAATAGAAACAGTCCTAACAATCCAAAGACTATTCAAAATTAGCTAAAGGTACGCGTTTTTCAAGCCCATGGGGGAATTTTGTCTCCGGCTTTCAATCCCCTGAACTGTCTCCATGTCACAGGGAAGGTGCGACAAGGCTGCCTCGATCTGTGAAAACAGAAGTTGGCGACATGGAGGAGACATAGTTCAGAAACCTCCAGTATAGAAATGTCAAATCAAATTAGACTCATATTTTCCCTTAGTTAAACTATAATTCAATGAGGAGTTTTATTATGCAAATTCTCTGGAAAGCCCCAGTCTCTTTAGCTCTGCCAAATACTCAGCATGCAACAATGACAATCACATTGTTCCAATAAGAAAATGCTCTATCTTGAAGACAGGACCTGGAACTGATATAAAATTTTAATGCATTCATCCCATCTGATACAGTCATATCTTCAGAGAACACACAGTAAATAAAGCACAGAAAGGTTGCTGTTCCATGCCAAGTTCACCAGTCTGAACTTAAGGAGACAGCATTTGTCTTTCAAATACATCTCTGGCTCTAAAGTCCCCTGAATTCATTTCATTGCCTTTGAACAAAGGGCATAGCTTATGTTTGCTTCTTTTTTCTATACAAATATTGTCGTATGTATAATCTTTCAAGATTAACTACCAGTTTCAGGGTGAGCAATTGGATGTGCATTCCACACACATAAGAATGTCTTGATTAATGGAATAAGGTGAGACACTGAAGCTTGCTTGTTCACATAAATGACTTAGGGGATTAATGCTTAAGCACCCTTATACAATCAATAAATGAGCTGAGCAATTTTCTAGAAGCTTAAAGACACTTTGAGAAAAAACTTCAAACTTCTAACAACCCGTGGAACACACTCATTACCTTCATGAAGTTGCAGAAAAGCTCACTAATACTCTTTAAGCATGGCATTTATTCTAATCTCCCCTCTTGGTAAGTACTGTTCAGATAATACCTCGATGACAGGACAGTTCAGAGTCTTTGTTTCCAGCAAGCGTTAAAAGATTCCCTTTGAATTACATAACTGCAAATCCAAAATAGTTTCCTGTCCGACTACTATCTACTTAAAAGAATTTAAACCTGGGTTCAGTTGATGTAATTCTTCCTCCTGAGTTATATGAAAAAGAATCAAGTAAAATTTCTGCTGCTGATCTCTTGGGACAATCCTGCTAGAAATGAAGTAATAATCAAGGAGACTATGAGGACCAAATCCCAAACTGTTCGTGAACATACAGATTGTTCTCAGAGTATCTTAGAGTGGTAGAGATTCAGATGGCACATACCAGACCCCTAACTTCGTGGCACCTTCACCAAAAAACCCAATAAAAGAACATCCACCCCATGTTGGTGAATTCCTGTGGTGACCTGCAGGTCAGTTCTACCACTGCTGGGTGGGCTTCTATGAGTCTTCACGTTCACCAATGATCTTTCTTATTTTGCATCCATTACCAAGGAAATGTCCAAATCTACTACCAGTCTATGGTAACATGTGTTTTCCTACTTCTGTGTATTCTTTCTAGATTATGGCGTTTACGATCTTGCCTTGCTTCATTCTCTGGAACTCAAGCTCAGCATTGTAGTTCCTGGTTCCAACCTCAGGCAGAGCTTGCTATTTAGATAGATTCTCCCAGCCACCCCTGGTCCTAACTTTATTTACTCTCTAACCCACACAGGAAAGGAAGTGCTATATGCAAATGTTCCACCTACCTTTGGCCAAAGTCTTTGTCATTCTGCTCTGACCAAACATCCCTCTGAGAGACAGACCTACCACAGAACAGGGAGAACTGACCCTGAAACTTCCCTAAAACTTCCACTCAAGCCTGCATTCTGTAATCAGAGAGCAAATAATGAAAGCAAGATATGCTTATAAAAGATGAAATCTGAGTTTCACAAGAAAATAAGGTTGGGGGATTCTGTGGACAAGCGAAATTGTTCCAAGCCTGCTCATTATGTTAAAACCAGAGGCCCACAGAAGAGAAGAAATGAGAGGCTGACAGCCCAAGGCAGTCTTGTTGATGGCAAAGCTCCATCTTGGTCCTGAGTTCTTCACCCATACTGCTCTGGAATCGCTTCTTCAGTGACTCCATCATCACCATGCTTTGGTCATTATGTTCAGCCCTTCAGACTCTGAACAGCTGTCCACACCAGCCAGATGTGCCAACTTCCCATCCTAAGTGTGTTTTTCATTCCTTCCAGATTTACTACTACTTCCTTGGTCTAGCTCCACATCACACATTCCTCCATGGAGTTTTCTACCATACAAAGCTGGCCATGCCTTGTCCAGCTGCCCCTTACCTGCCGTTGCCCGTGTTCATATGCATCAATCTAAACCCTTGTATGGAGCCCAACAGGACTCCCTGACAGGCCCCCATTATCTCATGCATCATCTTCATTTCCTGTAGTCTGCAGGCTGGGGCTCTGCCTCTGTGCCTTGGCAATCGCCATTCCATTCCCTCGGCCTAGAATAATCTTTGCTCAGTCCCCACTCCTGATTTGAACATTTCACATTTATTCTCCAAAATCACCTAGAGATCATTTGCCCCAAGAAATTGTTTCTAAGTCTCCCAATGCTAAGGAAGGCCAAGGACTCTTTTTCACAGCCAGTGTCTCTCTCTGATATTATTATCACACCAATAGTGAATGACTGTTTGTTTCTGTCTGTAAGCCTGTTGGATGGAAGACATGATTTGTCCCTCTCTAAACCCTTGGCACTTGCTAAAGAGACTGGCATACAACCACAGTGACAAAATGTGTGTTAAGTAGGTGCCTGCATAAATCTTAAAACGATGGGACATAGCAAGCAAACAAATACAGATGGTTTCATAGCCGGGGCAAAGCAGAATGTTTTCAGGCAAGCGAGTGATTGAACTGATGCTACAGAATCAACTTGAAATCCTAATATGGATGGTTAAGCATAGCTCCTACTCAATAGCTTAGAATAAGTGAGAGACTATGAAGTAGTTTGTACTGAAGGAAAGGTGTAAAGCTTTTAGGATAGAACACTTAACAAAGGTTCTGATCTGGAGACAGAGGACTCTGATCTCTCTGTGTCATCCTTGGCCTGGGTCCTTGGATTTCAAGCTTGACCACATGGCTCAAAATAGTGCTTGGAGTATGATATGGATTCTGCATTTATTGTATTTAGATTTATTTAGGTGGGAAAATGCAAAAATAATTAGAGAATAGGATATTTGAAGCATGATTACTAAAATCTCAGAGAAAGAAAATTGGGGTTCAACTTGAAGATCCAAAAAGCAAAGTAGCTAGTCACTGGCTCTTATCTTGACCTCAGTTCGAAATGGCTATCCTGCACCAGGAATCTCTGAATAAGACTGTGTCTGAGAGCTGTCTCCTCCAGTTCTATAATCCTCTCTAGGGCTGGGATTAAAGGCGTGCACCACTGGGGTTAAAGGAATGCACTACCCAGTTTCTATGGCAACTAGCGTGGCTAGGCTACTGGGATTAAAGGTGTGTTGCCACCACTGCCTGGTTGTAAGGCTGACCAGTCCGGCTGTTTTACTCTGCCGATCCCTAACCAAGAATTATTTATTTAAATATAATTGAAAATACCACTACAGATATTATACGATAGATAGGGAGAAAATCTATAATTAAACAGTAAACACATCAGCATAAAGAATGCTATGTAACACTTATGCCCTCCCTAGTCTATCCCTTGTTCTACTGTTTTTTTTAAAAAAAAAAAACTTCTCTCCTTTTTTGTTGGAAAAAAAACAGTTTAGCTTTTCATTGTTCTATTTTCTTCTCTAAGAAAAAAATAGGGATAAGATACAAATAGGACAGAAGTGAGTTCTTAGGACTCTCACGCAGGCCTGCCATCGGAACCTTGCGCATTTTCCCTGGCACGGGCACTCACCTACACATCTCTCACCTCCTCTAATTCCAGCATCCTAAATTAAAGATCTACATTTGATTCTCCAGATTAGAACTAACGGGGAGCCTCAGGAGCTAGCTTCAAAAGATCAGAGTCAATAACACAAAATCATAAGCCATGCCATAATCAGCATCACCTTCTCTACCTGCAAGAACGTTAATGTTTTTGTGGATGGACAGAAGCTCCTTTTGAAACACTCCTCAAGATCTCAGGAGTGTTTTCCTGTGTCTGAGAGTAAGTTCCTTTGTCATTTGCCTGTTTCCCATTATCAACTTCCAGATATGAAAGATCCTGACACCTATGTCCTAGAGATCAAAAACTCATGACTGCTATCAGGAAATATTGTAACAGATAATAACTTACAGCTGCTATTGAATATGGCCACTGTCTAGGCCCATGTGCTCTATTATATAAAAGCACAGTGGGGAATATTGATTTTGTTTCTATATGAAAGATAATGCCTTAGAGCATGTGAAGATGTGAAGCAGTGGTTCTTGCCCTTGTCACAGAGTCCCCTCCTGAGCCAGCATTCTTTTCCTCTTTATTTACTTATTTGTTTGTTTATTGTTTTGTTTTTTTGAGACAAGGTTTCACCATGTAGCTCTGATTGTCCTGGATTTCACTTTGTAGTCTGGACTGGCCTCAAACTCACAGAGATCCACCTACTTCTGCCTCCCAAGTGCTGGGATTAAAGGCTTGTGCCACCACTGCCCGGCCTGAATCAATGTTCTTTCAAAGCTGCAGATATCAAGGTGCCACAAAAAGGAGACTGTGCCACCTCCACTTTGCAGGCTTGCAGTTTAGCACCCAAGCTTCCATCTGAGCATGCCAATATGAAATTGGATCACAAGTTGCAGTTGTACTTACAGTTGCCTAAACTGATTTGTTTTCTTTGCACAATGGTTCCTATAGTGTGTGATGAAGACTAAATTTGCCTTTCTCTTCTGATGCCTAATTCACCCCAGCTTTTGGCCACTTGTCATCATTAAAATAAGATGTACACACACCTAAATGTCATGCACAATCTACCCAGGTAGCGTGATCTAAAACCAACATCAGAAAAGAAGCTTTCATCCTAGAAGCAAAACTCACAGAATTGTAACCAATTCGGTGACTCAAGTAACTGGCATTCTCAAACCATCTCAAAACACTTGGAACCACCCTGGGCACGGCCTTTCAGTCGGCTTCAAATTTGCATTTGTATTCAAAAATGTCTCGTAGATTTGTTTTGTTTCTACTGCATCATTGTGTGTTTTTGAAGTGGATTTCAGATTGTGTCAGTCCTGCCAAGATGCTAAAGACTTGAGAATTATATCTAGGGCACCATGTTGCTCCGAATATGCCTGTCAGCTGCAGTTTTATTCTGTGGAACATTCAGAAAGAAAGGAGCTGTAACGAAATTGTTTTCAACTGTTGATTATCTCTTGAAAAAAATGTTAAAGCAAGGAAAAGCAGAGATATGACAGAAAAATGAAAGGGCTGCCTTGGAGCTCCTAGCCCTTCAGAAGTAGAGAGCGCCAATAAGTGCACAGAAGTCCATTTCTACCCTATCTTCTTCTTCTTCCTCCCCTGCTTCATTTCCTCCTTTCTTCCTCATCTTCTATTCTTCCTTTCCCTCCTACCCTCTCTGCCCTTTCTCCTCTTCCTTCTCCTCCTCTTTTTCTGCCTCTTCCTCCTCTTTCTCCTTCTTCTCTTCCTTTCTGTCCTCCTTCTCTTCATATCCTCCCTAGTGGCTATAAATAGACCACAAAAGTAGCATCAGACTCCAACACACCATTGAGGGGAAATTTTATAGTTAAGCCCTCTCTATGAATGTCAGGATCTTCTGCTTCTGTTAAGAACCAATGCAAAGCTCTTCCTTCAAGCAGCCTCCAAGGGTTTGTGTTCTCACTGTCAGTCACCACAATTTGTGACTATATACTAAGCACCTTTAACCAAGGCAGAAATCAATGCTCAGATAGCTACAAGTATAATTTATCTATGTCATGAAGAAACTAGTCATTATTAACAGATAGCATATACTAAACGATGTTGCTCTAAATGCCTTCCTTTCAAATAAGGTTAAGGGAAGGGGTATGCTACATATTCTCAATGATGTTTGATCCAAAGTGAAGACTCTTAAAAGAAGTAACAGGAGCTCAAAAGAGCATGCAATCATGCTTCATGGTGTGATGAGAGAGGAAATGCCAGAAGTCAAAAATTCTGTGGGCCTTCAGAATCCCAGAAGTGTACCACTACAGCAAGCAGTGAAAAAAAAAAGAACCTAGAAAATAAAATAAATGTGTTGTCAAGATGAAAGAGTCAGCACAGCTTTCAAATTCATAGGATGCAGATACTGCAATTCAAAACTCTTCGGGAAAGTATATTCATCCTTAGAAGTGTAAAATTCATGTAATGAATTCCACAGTTTTTAACTAACATGTGCAACCTCAAAACTACTAGGCAGAGCAATGTCAATATTAGGAATCCCTAAGAAAGGCATAATACTTGACGAAACACTGGTTCATTTAAATATGAAAAACCTGAAATAATGAAATTATATGAAGTAATATAAAAGTGGCAAAATATAAGACCAGCTTACATACATAGATACTTTAATTATAGCTATGCCAAAGGCCGTGTCTAACAAAGCTCAGAATCACTGCAAACCCCTTTCTAGGATTTTTCGTCCCTGTCCCTAGTCCTATCCTTCACCTCTTTCCTGTTGTGGAATATTACTTTAACTATGTAAAGGTTGTTACATTTGTTTCTGTTGCGGGCTATTACTTTAACTATGCAAATGTGTGTTATATTTACTTATACTGCATTTGTTTAATGATATAAAGATACATTGCTTTGCCTACCTCAAGCACCCAATTGGCCTGATAAGAAGCTGAACAGCCAATAGCGAGGCAGTAGAGAGATAGGTGGAGCTGGCAGGCAGAAAGAGCAAGTAGGAGGTTGAATCTAGGATTGTGGGAGAAGAGGGGAGAGAAGGACTGAGAGAGGGATGTCCAGAGCCAGCCAGGCAACCACCAGACAGACTCAGAGCAGGACACACAGAATGAAAGAAAGGTAAAAGCTCTGAGGCAAAATGTAGATGAAGAGAAATGGGTTAAAATAAGTTATAAGAGCTAGTGGGACAAGCTAAGGCCGAGCATTCATAACTAATATTGAGTATCCATGTCATGACTTGGTAGCTGGTTGGTGGCCCTGAGAAAGCCTGTTGACTCCCCCATTAGAGCATATATTCATGACTTATAGTGTATCTGGAAAATGTTATTGAATGTTGCACATATACAGATCAGGCCAGTGAAGTGGTGAGTTGGGACGGCAGGGAAATGTGCACACTGTACAAGCCTAATGACCTGAGTCTGAGCCCCGGGACCCATGTGGACAGAGAGAGTCGACTCCCAAAAGTTGTCCTCTGACCACCACACAAATACTGTCATTTGTACTCACATACTAATAATTCACAAAATAAAAACCTTTAAATATTTTTAACTGTAGAGATGGGTAATGTTATCCTTTCCCAGAGAATGGGTCTTTTCCTTTTTAGACAAACATGAGGATGACAGCCACCATGTTATCATGCACTAGGCTCTGTAAACGCTGTGAGAGCCTTAGAAAGTCCCTGGTCATCCCTGGCATGCATCTACAGTTGAGAATGAGCTCCATGTAGAACTCTTACCATGCTGATCAAGGTCCCTTCTGCTAGTCTGTCTGAACTTGGGTCTGTCGCTTCAGTTAAAAGGCCTGCTGGACAATATACTCCGTTGTGATGTAGGAGGGTCATCTGTCTATGTGTTACTTTCATTGGTTAATAAAG
>LOEQ01000507.1:222982-239007 GCA_001685075.1 Bramus lutescens
GCGGGAGCTGGGCTGGACGAAAAGCAGGGCCCGCTCCCCCTTTATTACTACACCGTTGCACATTTTTGGAAGGTTCTTAGCAGTGTACCCATATAGCACCCAAATGTAACAAATACCCTAAAGGTAGGAAGTGGTAGTATTCCAAGTCTTGCTCTCCATCTTCTCCCTTTCAAAAACATCCTGACTCCACAATAATCTAGGCTTGCTTTTCTAACACCAACAGATGTCTAGTTTCTCTCCTGCCACGTAAGTACTCTCTTTGAGGCCCCTTTTTCTGATTTTCAACCTACTTCCATAGCTCTGAAGTTGCTAAGCACCCAAGGATGAAAAAGAAAAAGAAACAAACAGAACTTCTTGCAGAACATTAAGAAACTTTCTTGGTGTCCTCCGATCTTGTCCCTCCAGGACTGACTGCTCATCAGTCTCCCCGAATCTTTAAAAGTATTCCTTATGCTTCCTTTTCCAAATCCCTTCACCTTTTGTCTGTATCTTGGTCTTCTGTAAGCATTCAACCGCATGTGGAAGCAGACACTCATGGTTTAGGAACAGTTCAACAAACAGGAAATCTATTGGATGAAAAAAAAATAGAATATCCAACCTCACATATAATTAGGACACAGAACGTTAGTACATAAAAATGCCACATAGCATCAAGTTAGGAAAAGACTTAACGTCTAGTAACATGGAAATTGTGTCAATTCAAGAAGTCTTGAGCCTTGCTGAAAGGAGTGAAAGCAGCCTAGCATCGGGTGGGATATGACCCGTGTTCCAGCTTCCTGTACAGGTGTATTTGCCATAGAGTTGTTTGTAGAAGGCAGTTGGAGGTAACTTAGGTGACCATCAACAGGCCCGAGACTAAGTGTATGTGGTATAGGTTCCCCACAGTGTGTTATGAGACTGGCAGAAACAATGAACTAAATGCTAATATGAGCAATTGTGGGTATTCTGAAAGTTCAATGTTGGGTTTCTTTGCAGCAAAATAGATAGCCTGGCCTCAAGTCAAATACATATACACATATTTCATACTTTAAAATATACTAAGAACAAAAATACATTGGAAACAGTTACCTGTGGAAATAGGTATTGGAAACAAAGGGAGATAAAGCAATGAGAAAACTATTTCAGAATTCTTGCTAGGTATCTGACATTGCTCTAAGCACTTTGCCCTGGCTAATTAAATTCTCTCAACGGTGCTAGGAGACAAACGCTATTCTCATTTCCCGTCTCCAGCTGAAGAACTAGACCACAGAGTGGTTACATAATTTGCTCAAGGTCACACAGAAAGCAATAGAGCCAGAACTGAGTCCTAGACAAACTGCAATGAGAGTCTGTGCTGTCTCCTGAGGGACTTCCAAGCGATAGTTCTGATGCTCAGAGGTGTGAGTGATGCAGTTCACTGCTTGTGTTCTCAAAAGGAATCAATGGGATGTCTATGTATCATCAAATGCAGACCTCTGGGTAAGGGTAGCTGCATTTACGGTCTCAATTTCTCACAGGAAGGTCATCTCTTAGTAAGAATGTTTTCGTTTCCAGGCAGCACAGACCATTTTAGGTGTGTAAACAATGTCTGAAAATAGTTGCAATCTCAGGAGAAGCATACAGAGTTACATTTTGTGTTTCCTTTATTTGAGAATCAAAGGCATGATCTTTAACTGTGTGCCTTGTACATGAGACTACAATGGCCACTAGAGATTGAGTTTCATAAAAGCAAATTGAAAGACATCTTGTCATGGCCTGTTCTTAAGATATGAGAGAGAAAAAAGATCGGTGAAATGATCCTGATGTCCCCTGCCTTGGGGACACTGCAGTCAATCAATGCAGTGGTAGACAAAGTGAGCAAGATGGAGCAGGACAGTTCCCAGGAGCTGTTGCTCATAAGAATGAATGCACGTGTTGGTTGGCAAATATTGTCTGAAGAAATGAATGAGAGAAAAGAATGAGGGAATTGGAGGAGGTTGAAAGGAAGGAGGGGGAAAGGTGGGAAGAAGAAGACAGGAGGCCACCAGAGAGTGAACAGTGGGAACAGAAAGCGGGGCGAGGGAGGAGGAGATCAAAAAGCAAAGTAGAGGAAGATCAAAGAGAGAAGAAACTGAGATTTTCAAAACAGAGCAATCGTCGGTTTGACTGCGTAAAGGAAGCATGCATGCTTTTCATGGTTGAAGACTTTTCAGATCTATGAGAAACACCAAAGTGTAAGTTAGGTGCGCCTGTTGCAGTTCGACCCCCTCTGTTAGTTACATTATATTGATAACCAGTGCTTCTCAGTTAACTTCAAGGGTTACCAGATGCCTGCCTCAGTTAGTCAGATGTGCTTTGGTTATTCACTGTGAGATACCCAAGTCATTCACCTGCTTGCTTCTATAACTACTACATAGCTGTTGTCTGTTGTCCCATGTACACACAAGCCATATTTCATAGGGGGATGCCTGGAAAGTTTATGTACCCCAGTAAGCCTCTCCACTGACACAACATCCAAATCAGAACAAATCAAACCAAATTTGGAAAAAAAAAACAGATTTAATGGATACAGTGATCCCAGATGATTTCCCAGTCCCCCAGCCCCACCCCAGAGAGAATACAGGAAAAGAAGATTGGCAAACCAGGCGTCTGTTTCCTGCAGGACAATTTAAGTACCCTATGGGACTGGTCTTGAGCATCTCTGGGGGAGAGGTCACCATGGTGGGCTTTCTGAGATGCAGCAGGGTTTGGAGAGAGATGGAGGAGGAGCCTTGGGATGGAGCTTCCACCAAAACACCCAGCCTCTTTGGGTATCTGGATGCCAGGAATTTGGGGTGGAACTTCTGCCAGAAGGCTGCCAATCACAGCCTTCATGCCTTCATCTATTTGCCTGCCAAACTCCTGGATAAGCTTTACCAAAACATAGGAGGTGCTGCTGGTGGGACCATGGAGAAGCAGGAGAAGCTAGGGTTTGCTCATTTTTTCTCCCACCAGAGGCAGAATCCTCAGCACTGGCTTTGTCTCATCCGTCATCGCAGGTCCCACCACATCCTTCCAACCTGGTGTCCCCAGCCCCTGATATCTGGTACCAGATATCACTCAGCACTTTCTAAGACATTCACCTTCCCTTATTTACAGCTCCTGTGTCTGTGTAAATAGATCCCCACAGTCAGTTCCCACTTCTGAACCTCATGTACCACATGTCTTATCCACCTAGACTCTGTCTAATACACACAGCCTTTCTCTTCTGCTACAGCTTTGGCGGTAAGTAGAATAATGTTCATCTTTTCTACCTCCTAATCCCAGGAATATAAGACTATGCTATCTTTTACGGGAAAATGAACTTTACGGGCATGGGTAGGGTAAATGTCCCTAGATGAGGAGATGGTGGTAGATTATCCATAAGGCTCCTTATTAGTGAATGGGGAGACAGGAAATGGGGAGCGAGAGATGGAGTTCTCTGATGGTGGAGCAGAGGACAAAGTTACATGATTGCTAGAAGACCAGCCCATGTAAGCAGTTCTAAAATGCAGCAGGAGTCATGGGAAGGAGTCTCCCCTAGAGCCTCCAGGCCTCTCCATACAGTGCTTTTCATTCAAGAAATCATATGAGACTTCTAACCTCCTGAATCACAAGAGAGTAGAGGTCTGCCTTGTCTCTAGCCTCCATGTTTGGTTATTTTGTTCCAGCAGCAATAAGAAACTAATACATCCTGAAGGAAAAAAGTCATCTAGGAAGTGCACACAAACTGGAGGTCAGGGGATATTCAGGAAACAGCACAGCACAGAAAAAAAAATCTGCCTTGTAACCTAGGATAGAGATCTGTAAAGGTAGCCATCCATCTTCAGATAATAATAATATCCAAACAAACAATAAGGAAGAATGGCTGGTCATACAGAACCGTTGAGACAAAATTTCACAGGCAATAAAAAAATACATGTTGAGAATAAACATAACAAGTAGAGAAACACATTTAATTGTGGTCCCTGGCACTGTGTGTTTATAGTCTGGATTATTCCAGAAAATGAACAGAAAACATACATGTTCAACACTGCACATGAAGAGGACTTTGGAATTCTACATGCCTCCCCTAACTTAAAACTGAGCTTTACAGGCTGGCTTTTAGATCTAGGCAGAAATAGGCAAGACTCAAGCAGCTGCTCTTTGAAAATGATTAGCTGAAGATTTATAATGTGCAGGATATAATCACTACCCAAATTAATGCCATAGACTAAAGGCATCAGGTAACTGATCTACAGACTAAAAATAACCTGACAGCAGGGAACATAATTGCTTATTTATACAAATGGTCTATGCACTCAGGCATTCTGTGTAAATAGATCGTTACAGCCATTTCCAAGACATTATAATCCATTAGGTACATTAGACATGCTTTACAATCCTAATGATACAATCACAGGCCCAAATATCTCCAGAAACTTTTATCCAGTTCCACTCTCGGATAACCCTGGCTCTACAGGAGGGCATTTGGCTGAGAAAACTACCAAGAGATTCTGTTGTGAGAAGACACAAGCTCAGAATCTCAAGACCCAGGGTTGATATCTCATTTCTGTTGCAGAACAAACTGTGCAGAATGAAATCTGCATTTAAACTCGCGACACTGTGACATTTTTAATAGCAGCCGTCAGACTATTCTCTGCCTACTCATCAGCTATCACTATTCTTTTCTTCTGAGTGCCCAGGATAGGTCGTATTTCTCCTTCCTGCAACTGTAGCTACTGGTTGCCTCAGGCTGGCACCCCTGGGCATTCTCCCATCCACTGGTGCCTCTTAACTGGGTTGTTCTCATCATCTCCTCCTCATCACCGCATCATCATAGCCTTGGTTTGAGTTTCTTTTCCTTCATTCATTTATTGCTTGGCAGAAGAATCTACGAGTAAATTAGTTTGCTCTGTTTCTTCACATTTGTTAGTAGACAATGTTTCACTCACTTATTGGAGAAATCTAAAGAATTAAGTCAGTTACCTGGAAATGAGTTTCTTTGTTTCAACCTGAACGCATTGTTCTACACCAGCTCTATTTTGTTTGTTTGCTTTTCAAGACAGGGTTTTTCTGTAGCTTTGGAGACTGTCCTGGAACTCACTGGGTAAACCAGGCTGGCCTCAATCTCTCTGAGATTCGCCTGCTCTGCCTCCCTAATTCTGGGATTAAAGGCGTGCACCACCACCGCCAGTTCTTAAAAACACTCCTTTGCATTCTCAAAAGTGTCTCAGGTTTGGACAATAATTGCATTGTTCAAATAAAAGGGAAAGCTGGTTGCTACTGGCCTAAAGTTCTTTCCCATGGTGACAAGCATCCCTCTGACCACAATCAATGACAAACCCAGGACTCCAGGAAATCTGAAGGACCAACCAACCATTCTTGCCCCTACTAAGCGTTTTCAGGTCTGAAACACTGCCCTTTAGAATCACTGAGCCATTGGGCTAGAAGAGCCCTCCCCAGGCTCTTCCATGATTTTGCTAGTAAGGAAACTGGGGTTTGATTTGCCTATAAATGAGTCAGACACAGCCTTTATTGTGTTCTGATTCTTGACCCTGGGAATTTTTCGGTTGCAAGAGCCCACGTAAGCAAGAGGCTGTGAATGCGGAAGGTTCTTTTTCGTTATAGTGTGAAAAATAATCTCTGCATTGAGCTGTACCAGCCTCCAAGCCCAACAGCTGTGAACCATTCAGGGTTAGGGGTGCAATCTGTTCTGGGGAAGCACGGAAGCTAAATGACTCAGAGAAATCACACTCCCCACCTCGACTTCATCAGCACCACCTGTGCACTTGAAGAAACGCAGCAGAAGTGCATTTTAAATAAAACACTCAACCGGCACCTCACACCCAGCTGTTCAAGCAAGGTTATAAACAGATCTGTAGCTTCTGCTGTGCTCTGATTTCTTCTATAGAACACGGGCTCTGAGGAGGACTTGGTTCCTCTTCCTTTGTTTCCTCTCTAGCCATCTTTCCTCCCTTGAATCTTGTTACTGGGAACCGGGAAGACAAGCCTGAGTTTCCCCGTCATTCCTAGGTCATCTCAATTCGAAGGGTGATAAATCATTTAACTTAAACAAGTTTGTCTCAACGGGTTTCTGCTGTGAATAGGTGCTGCTGACCAGTTGCAGCTGACTTTTAGGAAAGGATTGTAAGTAAAAAGTGGGGTGGTCAGCTTGGTGCATCTGCCTGGCTGGGCTCTTGGCCACAGCTGTTTAACCTAACACTAAATCTAAGTGTGCCTTTAAGGCAGTGATTCTCAACCATGGGTCGGGACCCTTTTGACAAACCTGTCTCCAAAAATATTTACATTATGATTTGTAACAGCAGCAAAATTAGAGCTAAAAAGTAGCAATGAAAATAATTTTAGGTTTGGAGTGACCACAACATGAGTAACTGTATTAAAGGGACACAGCATTCAGAAGGTTGAGAACCACAATTCCAAAGGTATTTGGCAAATGTGATGTTGAAAATCTGTAATAACTGCCTTTCAGTGTAGGAGAAGGCCGCTTGTTGGTTCCCGAAATAATCACACAGAAGCTCTATTAATTAAATCACTGCTTGGCCCATTAGCTCTAGCTTCTTATTGGCTAACTATTACATATAAATTTAACCCATTTCTATTAATCTGTGTATTGCCACTAGGCTATGGCTTACCGGGAAAAGTTTCAGGTGTCTATCTCTGGTGGCTCCCTGGCTTCTCTCTGACTTCACCCTTCTTTTTCCCAGCATTCAGCTTAGTTTTCCCTGCCGAGCTGCTTTCTGCCTTGCTATAGGTCCAAAGCATTTTCTTTATTCATTAGTGGTAATCACAGCACACAGAGGGGACTCCCACACCATTTCAGTAAAGGATATCAGCTGGGCACCTTCATGAAAACCATCCAACAGCCCTAAGCACAACACAGAGGCTTCACTGAAAAAGTTCTGCCTGGGGCACACAGCTTCAGATCACATTCCAGCCTACCTTCATATTTTTAAGCTTGTCCTACCTATATGCCCACAACCACACAAACCAAGTGTCTGTAATAAAACCTTCACTATGTAAGTCCCACTGGTCATTTCTTTGGCTTAAAGGTGGTTCTCAACCTTCCTAATGCTGTGACCCTTTAATACAGTTCCTCATGTTGTGGTGACCCCAACCATAACATTATTTTCACTGTTACTTCATAACTAAAATTTTGCCACTGTTATGAATCATAATGTAAATATCTGATACACAGGATGTATTTTCTTTTTTGCATTTTATTTTATTTTATTTTAAACTGTTCTTATTGAGCTATATATTTTTCTTCACTCCCCTCCCCTACTCTCCCCTCCTCTTCTACCCTCTCCCAAGTTCCTCATGCTCCCAATTTACTCAGGAGATCTTGGCTTTTTCTACTTCCCATGTAGATTAGATCCATGTATGTCTCTCTGAGGGTTCTCATTGTTGTCTAGGTTCTCTGGGATTATGAATTATAGACTGGTTTTTCTTTGCTTTATGTCTAAATGCCACTTATGAGTGAGTACTTAAGGTATTTGTCTTTCTGAGTCCGGGTTACCTCACTCAAAATGATTTTTTTCTGCTGTGTAGTGCTCCATTGTGTAAATGTACCTACCACATTTTCCTTATCCATTCTTTAGTAGAGGGGCATTTATGTTGTTTCCAGGTTCTGGCTATGACAAGAAATGCTGCTATTAACATAGCTGAGCACATGTTCTTGTGATATGACTGAGCAGCAGGATGTATTTTCCTTGACCAAAGGGGTCAAGACCCACATGTTGAGAACCATTGATTTATATTAAGGTTTTATATTATATTAGGATTTAACATTAAACCCTAATATAATAGCAACAGGAGACCCTTGGCATTTATCCCTACTTAGTATAGAATTATACAGCAGAAAATAATGAGGTAGGTTTCTATTTGACACATATTTCAGGCCTAGCCAGGTCCAGGCCTTCCAGAATGCACTTACCGATACCGAGACTGAGCCCCACACCACATTATATAGATTAAAAACCTGGAGACGTCGCCTGGGCATGGTTATTCATAAGCTTCCAGCTGGCACTCACATGAGCCAAAGTTAGAACACATTGAATTGGACTGATCAGTTATGGTAATAACTTTGATGTCGGCTGAAATCACCCTGCCCTAGATAGTCTGGATAAGGTTACCTGGCAACCCAGTCACCGTTTGTGATTGCTGTCACCAAGACTCCCACAAACTTTTAAGAGCAGTTGTGGCCTTGTGGTAAGGTTGCCAGATTTAGCCAAGAGACACACGGGCCAGCTAATTTAATTTGAAAAAATAGTTAAGCAAAGGAAATTTAAAATTTATGAGGAAATGGTGAATATAGAACATTTAGGACATTCTGACAGACTTAACACATGCTTCAAGACAAAATTATAAAATACAAAGGCTTGCTCTGCGTACACAGGATGCCTGCCAATCTAGTCTGTGGGCATCCTCAGTGCACACTCTTTGTTCACTGTGTTGGTTTGCTCTACTTTTTTCACAATTAAAAAAACAACTCATTAATTTTTTATTTATTTTACATACCAACCGCAGTTCCCCCCACATCTCTTCCCATACCCTCCCCCACCTCTCTTTTACCCCCCCCTCCATCCACTCCTCCATCTCCACTCAGAATGGGGCAGGCCTCCCACAGGAGTCAACTAAGCAGGGCATTTCAAGTTGATCCGCTTTTCACCCTACGTGTTCGTGTGGGGTCCTATATACCTGAGTTTAGAAACATCTCTCTCCTATCCTAAGTCCACAAAAACAATAGACTTTTTTTTATGAGAGTGGCTGGATTCCTGAGGGGTCTGAGGAAGAAAGAAATGTTGCTGTAGCAACATCAGCTAAAGACTCATCTGGGGCACCTTGTTGAACATGGTGGTTTTGCTTCACTGCCATGAAATCTCTCTCCTCGGTGTTCTTCCCTAAGTTCAAGCTCCCATTCACCCAGTGCAGAACAGATAGCTGAGTGGTACTCCAGTTCCCTTCTCACATTTTGCCTGAAAAGACTCAGCCTGAGCAAAACCAGCCCTCTCAATGAGGGGTGTGGTTCTTCAGCCCCTGGAGAGAAACTACCCAGGCCAGCAGTTATCCCAGGCCTTTCTCTGTTAACCAATGCTAACTTCAGATTCCTCTGAGTCTGGACCACTTCTGTTTCTGTACTTCCAGTTCTTCAAACAAGACGGTAGCTGCTCTTGTTTGACTGGCCTTGAATGGGCCACTCTGAGGTGGAGAAACTCATTTCCTAGAACTGCACAGTTCATTAGCCTGAGTGTAGCTAGAAAGCGCAGTGCTCATATCTGAGCCTCTGAGCTGATGGAGCTTTCCAGCTTAGGCTGATCATTGTAATTATCTGGGCCTGTTAAAAGTATAGTAGCATATCCTCAGCTCACACCTAGAAAGTCAAGTCCACGAACGAGATTATTTCTACAATTCACCAAGTTTAGAAAACTCTGCTCTATACCCTTGATGGCCCTGCTAAAATGCAAACTGAACGAGAATGGTTTCCATTGAGGAGATGAAATGGGGATGCACTGTAGAGTTCAACTTAAATCTCCAAGAATGATTGATGCTCACCTGTAAGATGGATGTGCTAGAATGGTCTCTAGTGGGTATTCCAGGCCCAGGGTTCCAGAACTTGGCACAACACTATCATCAGAATTTTAGGGATTTTAAGGTGCCAGAGAGTGAGAGGCAGAAAAAAGCCTTGTTGGAAAGGGTGCTTTAAGTGGGAAGTTCTTGTTTTTTGTGGAAGCAACAGGCAGTAGGCATAGGAAACAGTGACTGAAGACTGGTGAGGTTCTTCGGGGACATCCGATGATTGTAATTTAGACCACCCCCTTTATCTTTTCATATAAAAGCCATTAGAGTTAAGGCCAGTGATACACACTTATACACTAAACATGGGGAAGCCTAAGGCAGGAAAATGTCTAGTTTGAGGGCACCTGGACTATTTTAAATATCTCTCAAAGACAATTTAGAACACTTATGAACAAATAAGAAAAGTAAAACCCATAGAAATTTTCAACTGTGTTTGCCATATTGCTCAAAATAAATTTTTAACTGTGATTTGTGATGACCAATTTTTGATTATATTCAACAAAGGAAAGAGATGCTTTAAGTCTCTCCTAAGACCCTTTCCTAAATACTATAATGGGGGGAGGCCTGGGGCACAATGGTGCGCACAGAAGAGGCATTGAAATGTGTTTGGGTCAGAAAGAGTAGTGGCTTCTAAGCTAAGACACAGAATGTGGGTCCCAGCAGTGCCTCTCAAAAGTGAATTGTCAACATAAGGGCAACTGGGGCACCGAGACCTTCTTACGAGGTCTATGAATTCCCACCTTTCAGATTATATGCCCCCTAAAATGTGATGATATGTCAACCTCAGGTCCCTCAAAATGTAACCTGATTTGGAATTAGGGTCTTCTTGGATATCATCCAGAGTCAGCTTCCTGAGAAGTAAGGACAAGAATGATCTCTCCCTGCCACCTTCAGAGAGAGCACAACTCTGAGGACACCTGACCCAAAAACTGAAGCAATACCCTCCTGCAATTTAAGACACTCAGTTTGGGGCCCTGTTTCAGTGGCCCTAAAAAGCTGATATTCCAACTACCTATCTCTTTGATGCCACAGATCTTTTCCATATGTGCCAACCAAGCAATAATTCCAAACACTGAATTCGGAAGCAGAGAGGAGGAGACTCTAGTGTCTTACTTGGTATCAGATGAAAGCCTAATGAACGGTAGTCTAGTATCTTCTAGTCAGTTAAATAGTGAAGATATTTCCAAAATTGTAAAGTAATGCCCCTCATCTCTAACTTGTTTCATCATATCAAATATGTAGTAGGAGGCCACTTGTTCATTTCCCAGCCGCCTAGACTCGCCTAGAATCACTCAGAAACTATATTATTTAAATCACTGCTTGGCCAACCACTTAAGTATATTGCTAGCTAGCACTTTCATCTTAATTTAACCTATTATTTTATATTTTACCATGAGGTTTATGGCCTACCGGCAAGTTTCCAGCTAACAGCTTGTGTCTTTCCCCTCTGGTAGCAACATGGCATCTTCTGACTCTGCCTTCTTTCTCCCAGCATTCAATTTAGTTTTCCCTACCTAGCTAAGTTCTGCCCTGGAATAGGCCCACAAAGTAGTTTCTTTATTAATCAATGGTATTCACATCATACAAAGGGGAATCCCGCATCACCAATATAGTCATTTTCATAAAATATGATGTCATTATTTTTTAAACTCAATTTTTTAAACTCAACTTTATATCAATGATGATCATACTTTTGAATGTCTTATTTATAGATATAACTTTTACCAAACAGAATTTTGAAGGGTCAAACAGAATTTTGGAGGGTCAATAGTAATTCCTATAGTTTAGAGGGCTTTGTTTGTTTATTTTGTTTTGCACTAAAAATTTAAGAATTTCTAGGATGGAGTTGGACAAAGAAAGAAAAAGGGAAAGGCTACCCCAAGACAGAGGAAAATCGTATAAAGACACAAAACAAATGGGAACTGCAAGGTTTATGTGAACAGAACACAGAGTATAAGAAGGCAGAAATGGGAAAGGAAAGCCAGAACACAAGGGCCTTGGACCAAGTGTTAAGGAGTTTAATTTTCAGCAAAGATACACAGTAGCAACCCTGGTGAAAGATTGTCTCAGCGTGGTAAAAGAGATGCAGTGGGATGGGAGAGGAGTGAGACAAAGAACTAAAGCAAGATTAAGGAGCTGAGAAAACACAAGACAGCAGCTGTGGGAAGGGGGTGGATGAGTCTGTAAAGAGATATTACTGAGTTGAATCAGAAGTACATATTGGTTATTAGCTGTGGAAGAGATGGAGAGAAATCTTCCTCAGAATGACAGTTGCAGACTTGATCAGTTGAATGGTTGGTGGAGCCATGTATGAAGAAGAAAACAAAGATAGAGAGGGTCCAATTTAGAGAAGGAATAGGAAGGAGTTGAATTTCGGAATAGCATCGCTAGAGCACTTGAAGGACAGCCAAGAAGAGTTCTTTACATGCAGTTCACATGTGGGCCTGGAGATCAATAGACAGGCATTTGCTGGACATATATTATTAGGGAAATGTTCACATAGAAATTATGGCTAATTTATGGCTTGACAAAAATTACACAGAGAGAATATGGGGAAACACTAGGTATAGGAAGATCTCAGATACAACCACTAAGCCACTGACATTGAGTAAAAGCAGAAAGAAAAACAGGATCCCAAAAAAGAAGAGACAGAGAAACACAAGAGCTAGGAGTTGTAATTGTCATAGAAGCCAAGAGAAGAAAGAAAACCTGATCAGAAAGAAGTAAGTGTTCAGCAAAGCCATTAGTGGGTTGGGAAATGGAGAACTGGGAAGCATTTATTCACCTTAATATAAGAAAGAAATGGTTGACCTTGATGGTGGAAATTTCAATTAACAACTTTTACTCAAACACTTGTTTACACACATAAACTGCTTACTTAAATGAGAACTCGGAAGTTTCCTGGGAACAACGTTAACTCTGACCATCTCCTTAAGCTATTCCAACGGAAGGATGCAGGTCTGAGCTACTGAGAGAACAGCAGGGATGTCCTAAGGGCAAAAAAAATGGCAACTCAGAGTTCAGGTCAAAGGGGGATGTGGTGATTTGTGTGAGAGCGGCCTCCAAAGGCTCATATATATATTTGTGTTTCCCTGTTGGACTGTTTAGAAAAGATTACGAGGCGTGGCCTTGTTGGAGGAGGCGTGTCACTAGAGGTGGGCTTTGAGGTTCCAAAAGCTCTCTTTCCCCCTCTGCCTGTTGCCTGAGGATCAGGATATAGAGTCTCCCTACTGCTACTGCTATGTGCCACGCCTGCCTGCCTATTGTCACACACTCCGCCATGATCGTTGTGGACCAGCCCTCTGAAGCTGTAAGCAAGCACCTCACTCACTGCTTTCTTTCCTAAGTTGCCTTGGTCACAGTGCCTCTTCACAGCAAGAGAACAGTGACCAAGACAGGGAGTCGATTCCATTTGTGAGAACATTTCAGCAGAGAGTCCTTCCAGGTACAAACCAGCAGCGACCTGGCTGCTGGACACACGACCCTACTGAGTACTTAAAGTCTGTGTGAGGCTTGTTAAATTGGGGTGTGCTTCACATAGGAAAATACACACAGGACGGGGGGAACATAGTTTGAAAAAAAAGATCTCCAAGTTGCTTTTGTATTGATTATATGCAAAAATGAAAATACAGGCAGCATAGGCTGGGGCTCAGATCAAGTCTCGAGTTCTTGTCTCCCCAGTTTTGTTTCCAGGACTGAACATAGAATCTGGCATCTCCTGAAGACCCTGGGTTACTAGAGAACAAGATGGATACCTAACCAAACTAAATAAATTCGGTTAGGAAGAAAGATGTTAGGGAATTCTGCCGAGTTGGCAACTCACAGTACAAACTGTTTAAATCCAAACAAGGGGTCAACAGGGAGAAAAACTTTAAAAACACGAATTGAAGGATCATATTTCCAACCAAATTTTCAGTCATGGGCCACATGGTCCCTCAACCTCCCCTCAGCCCCAGATTCCCTGGTTTGGGCTCAGGGAAAACCATTTAATTTTAAGAAACCAAAGTAATGGGTCGCTATGAAAACTGTAAGGCATTATAAAAACAGATTTCATTTCAAAGCTTCATGCCAGTGACAGGAAGGTTCGACCAATTGCCACTATTTCACCTCCACAGCCTCTACTTATTTGCACAAATGGTAAAGGATCCAACCATGCTTATTCAACTCCCCTTTCCTCTAGGAGACAAGCTTAGTCTGTCTTTGGGGACCATCTCTGCCTTCTATCGCCCCCACACCCATACCCACTTCAAACAACAGCAGTGAGAATGTTCTTGGATGACTGTAGTACAGGCATCATTGACAGAGACGAGCCATGGTTTAAGAGGAAAGAGAGTTTGAAGTCTCAGGGTTTTGTTGCTGACTAAACAGGAGACAAAGATGGCCCTTCAGCTACTGTTCTGCTTGTCACAAAAAGAGCCTGGCCTTGGAAAGTCTTGGCAGGCACGACATAGTCTAATTCCCTTACATGACTCCTCCTATAGCAGCCCAAAGGTCAAGCCGCACAGAAAGAGCTGGAGCTCCACAAAATTGTCTCTTCATTGAGCACAATGAAGCACAATGGGAGCACAGAGGCGGAGAGCGTAATTAAATGAAACAAATCCTGCTGACATGGCCACAGTCGACCCGTGGAATTTCCTACTTAAAGGAGCGCTTCCACACAATCTGGCCCTCTGTAGTAGGAAAATAATGGCCCACAGCAATGTTCTTTACATCTCAATCTGCAGAGCCTACGAATATGGTGAGAGGACTCTGCTTCTCCTGACTAGCAAAGTAAGAAAACTGAGCTGAGAGATTATCCTGAGGTCAGCTGAGTAGACTCTCCACACAGAGGGCCACCCACAGCTCCCTGCTCAGGGGTACAGCCATCCGGGAGTTCCACGTCCACAGCTGTAGCCTGGCATTTACACACCACATCCTTTTTAGAAAGAGTTCTTGTCACTGATTATTCTTACATATTGGGCACTGTGCTGTTGCCCAAATGAGAGTAGGTTAGAGGACATTGTCCTTGGTTTCCTAGGATTTGGGATCCAGATGGGGGGTTTTCTTTTTAGATTGGCTCCTGATATTACATATATGATTTAAGTGTGATGCAATGAATATTTTACTTATGAATAATCCATTATGATAATATATAAGTTTATGCCTTCCTTCCAGCTAGCAAATATTTGATAAATGCTTTCATGTGTCAATAACCCATGAGCGTTGGTATTGGTGATGAGGAAGGGGAAAGACAGCCTCTACCATTGAAATTATCAGCATCTAGTTAGGGAATTGGTTCACAAACACTATCCTGACAGTTTTCTAAAGAGAGAGAGGAGGAGAAAAGTCGGATGGTTGGAAAGGTAGGAAGAATCTGAGAGGGGTTGAGTAAGGAGAAACCATGATCAGAATATAGTATATGAAAAAAAATTAAAAAGGAAGAGAATGATAGAGTCGAGCTAGAGGGTAATACATTTCCTGACACTTTGGTGGTTAAATACTGTGAAAAATGAGACACAAACACTGCAGTGTATGGCAGGTACTAGGGAAGGGGGTCATTATAAAATGAGCTGATCGGATGTATTAGCAGATGTAGCTGAGAGATTATCACAAACACAAAATAATTTATTCACTTACAATTTTGGAGGTCAAAACTCTCAAGCCAAGGTGTTGGCAGAGCTAAAATCCTTCTAGCAGCTCGAGAGAGAAGAATGTGTTTCTTAGAAAAGCAATCATTTCTAGCTTTTATGGATCCTTAAATTATTTTCAGTCAGCAGTCGGATCTTTGACTTCTACTTCCATCACCTGCTACATCTCCAGTTTATACTGGTATATTATTTCTGTTTTAATAAATAAATCATGCCCGAAGACCAGAGCCAAAGCTAAATCCACTAGAAGTCAGGTAAGGGTGACACACACCTTTAATTCCAGGATTTGGGAGACAGAGTCAGATAGATCTCTGTGAGTACAAGGCCACCCTGGGCTACACAAGATCAGTTCAGAAACAAATCCAGGTGGTGGTGGCTCACACCTTTAATCCCAGTCCTAGAGAGTCACATGCCTTTAATCCCAGTCCTAGAGAGAATATAAAATGAGAGGAGAGAGGGGCTTAGTCTGCTTACTCTGTGGCCACTCAGACTTGGTAGAAGTAAAACTTCTCTAGAGACTTGGCTGCTTTGCTTTTCCGGTTTTCAGGTTGAATTTATTTATTAAAAGACAAATAATATACCACTATACTAGTTCTTTATATTAACAAGCCAAGGGTGAAGATCTAGCCCTGGTCAGGCCGGTTCCCTCCCGCAGCAGCCTTGCTCAGCACTTCCGCCGGAGCAGGGCCCGCTCCCCTCATCACTACAGAGTGGCGCTCCAACGTGGTTAATGAACTCCACGTAAAACCTGAGAGAGCTTGGAAAGTAATTCTGGACAAAAAATAATAAAATAAAGCATGTTTTCTTGGTACCAACAATTTCTCGGGTCTGCTCTGCTTGCTG
>LOEQ01000507.1:241697-277890 GCA_001685075.1 Bramus lutescens
TCCTCTCCTCTCCTCTCCTCTCCTCTCCTTTCCTCTCCCCCTCTGCCTCCCCCTTCTCTCTTTCTCTCTTTTTCTCTCTGCCCACCAGCCCTGGCTACCCCTCTACTGCCTAACGATTAGCTGTTCAGCTTTTTATTAAACCAATCAGGTACCTTAGGCATAAAAGGTAAAAGCAACACATCTTTACATAATTAAACAAATGCAACATAAACAAATGTAGCACACCTTTACATAGTTAAAGTACTATTCCACAACACTTACCCCTGCTATACCTTGCCTGAACTTCCCTGCCCCCTGGCTCTGATGTCATAGGGTAACTTTGTCCACATATTTTTGATGTCCCTGCTGCCACAGAATGTAGAGGAAAGAAGCCACCTTCAGAGACCAGCAAAGGGCAAATATTTCTTAAACTATTGGGATTTCTTTAAAGACACCCAAAGGACTATTCATCATAAAATCCCCTTCTTTGCAATTTTACAAGTTTTTTTAATAGGATGTTGTATAGCAGATAGCATGTTCAGCCCAAACATTCACACAGAGTTTCAAAAGGCAAGCTGGGGGGAGAATTTCTGTAAAAGATTCTGATTTGGTCAGCCAATGAGTCACTTATTTGGGCAGGAGTAACAAAGCCTCCACCTTGAGCATCTTTCATTCTTTTACCCCCTCACAATGGACCTAAGCAAGGAGGAAAACTAACCCAGGTCATTCCTAAGGGCCCATCCTGTGCAAGGTGCTGTGTCAAGCTCCATGGGCTCTCAGTAACTCATTAAGTAGAACGTTGATCCTCAGACAGCCACTACTGATAAGATTAAATGACAGCTGCCAACATTTGCTGAGACCCTATCAAGGGCTGACTCATGTGTGTAATATCTACTTGAAATGCAAAAATAACCAGAACAGCACAGGGATTGCCATTATCCCTTCTTTATAGCTGAAGAAACAAAGAAAAAAATGCTTTCTTGCCAAAGGATACAGAAAAAGTAGAGGGATTAAAATTCGCATTGGAATCTTGAAGTTGTTTCTAATGGAATTGGCTTGTGCATTAGTAGTGAATTCTGTTCATAAGGAATAACTTGTGGTATAGATAAAGATTCTATGGATAAACATGGAGGACAGAAAGAGAAAGCACAAACATGGGCATGTTAAGGGTGAAAGGAAATGAGGGCTCACTGATTGGTACTTGCAACTTTCACAAGTTTGAATTATTTGCAAACAAATCATTTATGAAGTGTATCCCTACCTTGGGGTATACTTCATTGTTAAATATAAGCTGACACTGTTAACACCTGTGCCAATTTGATGAAGAGGGTTATTGCGGTTGACAGTTCTTCGTCAAGCTTTTGGGGTTTTGTTGTTGTTGTTGTTTTCCTTGGCAGTCATAATTTTACTTTTAGTCATTTGTCAGCTTGTGACTTTTCCCAAGTGGTAGAGTGGATGCCATGTAACTCACCCAGCACCATCTTCGGGGCCAGAGAGTCATCTTGTAACTGCTAAGGATGCTAGCAGCACACGGCTCATAGCTGGGTCCTGCACTGGGAATTCCTTCCACTAACAGGGAAGACTTACCAATTATTATTACCCTCCTCACAGGGGGACAGCCCATGGCCCACGACTGAATAGCTGATAGCACTAAACCTGATTCCCCTCCTGCCTGAATTTTGGAATGTAGGAATTCCATCCCAACTTGCAGTAAAACTGGATAAGATCTCAGTTAGAACAACCCTCTTTCTCACCATTTTCTTAACTTCTATTCAGGTGTCTTTCCACAGAGACCTCACAATAAACCTTCCACACACATTTCAGAATCTGTTTCCTAGGGGATGCTACAGACACTACAGATGCTACAGACATGGTGCTTCTTAGCTTGACAGCTTGACATACATTGTCAAGAAAATGACATTTCTTATCACTAAAATGTGGAAGTCTTAACAAAATTGTTTTCAGAGAAAGCAAACTGCTCACTGTTAATAACCTGCCACTCTTTTCAGGAATACCTCTCATATCACTCATTCCTAACTCTCATATCCTCTTCAAAGTCTTCTCTGTATCTCTTCTTGAACCTCATAATCTTAATTCTTAAGGGCATAAGCTTTGACACCCAGAACCTATGAGTGTTTGGACCTAAGTACATCGATCATCAAATTACCCAGTCTCTAGGCATCAGTACTCTGATTGACCAAGTGGAGATGATATTAGCTTCTATCCCATGTACTTAATTATGGAAGGTGATTATATATTGATATAATAATGATTTCTGCTATTCAGTAAATACTTAGTATAAAAATTAATTTTAAAGAGAGCAAGAGAGGTATTTGGGAGGGCTTGCAAGGGGGAAAGGGATGTTGGAAATGATGTAATTATATAATAATGCCAAAAACTTGAAAAAGAATACTTAACCAATAAGTAGAATATGAAAGATTATAAATTAGCTATTAGAGTGTAGGTAGTTCATGACAGACACTTATGTGGCAGCAGTATATTATCTCACTCAATTCTTATTCCAACCAAAACATTTTAGTATGCATAAATATAGAACTACAAATAACTGAAGGTAGATTTGTAGTATATTAAGTTTTCTGTGTATAAGATTTAACAATGAATGAATGGGCATGGCATTATATTTTATTATGCTTCAAAGTGGCTATGATCCTGTAATTAAATTTTATTTGATTATAGTTTATCTGATCACAAGTCTAGAATATATGTTGACTTAGAAATATCTTGAATATTTCCATGTTTCTTCTAGGAAACAAAAAGTTGAATACAGTGCCAGGGACTGAGTAATCTTATGAACCTGAAGAGGAAGTTTTTTGGGAGATAAACTAAAAGAAGAAAAGTATCAATAAAGTGTTGGCGGACGTTTCTGCCCAAATAACCAACACAGAGACTTAATATAAATTGCAAATGCTCGGCCAATAGCTCAGGCTTGTTGCTAGCTAACTCTTACACTAAAATTAACCCATATTTCTTACATATGCTTTGCCACATGGCTTGGTACCTTTTCTCAGTACAGCAAGCTAATCTTGCTTCTTCTGTGTCTGCTCACAACTCCTCTGACTCCGTCCTCTTTCTTCCCAACATCCTCCTAGTCTGGTTGTCCCACCCAATCTCTTCCTGCCCAGCTATAGGCCAGTCAGTTATTTATTAACCAATGAGAGTAGTTCATATTCACAGTGTACAGGAGGATTATCCCATAGTAGTAAAATACTATTTTAACTACGAAAACAATTTTTTACAATGGATGCCTCTTGAAGTATTCCAAAACTAAGTTACACAGTTCATGGTTCTAGGCATGCCTTTTCATTAGAAATCCATGGGACCTTTACAGAAAGGTAAATACCAATATATCAGTGCTCTAAATTTCAGCTTTATGAATTTTGTTTTGTGGGATTGAGAAAAAATGGCATTTTCCACATTTATTTGCTAGGAAATAAGTGTTCCTTTAGAATGCTTCACTACTTAATGTGGTTTGTTTAAACTCATAATAATAAACTCATAATCACAAAATTAATGTATTGGTGTCACATCAAGAAAAAAAGTTAAAGCATTTTCCCTTCATTTAACCAACAGCAAGTCCAAATTTGAGTTCTCTGCTTCTTGCTCCCCATGTCTTCCATTTACCCTATTTATCTGTTGGATGCATCTGAATGTGTGGCTCCCTGAAGTCTTTCATGTCAATCTGTTCGTGTGTGTGTGTATGTGTGTATGTGTGTGTGGGGGGTGTGGATGTGGGTGTGTATGGGTGTGTGGGTGTGTGTGTTTATTTCTGAGTGTATATGTGTCTGTGCAGATTTCTTCCTAACAAGGAGCTTTGAACCACACTTACTCGAACAACACAGAAAGCATCATGTGAAAGAAGCAATGAGCTTGACATAAATCTTTAGCTAAGTTTTACAAAGAATTAACCAACTCAATGCAATATACCCCAACTGACTCAGATCCCAGACAATATTACAAATATCTTTGTTGACCAAGCAATGTCCATATGCTGTATTCAACATGTATGATAGATATTCGTTTTCTAAGACGCTTTCAGATTATACTTGCTATTATCAGCACATAATTATCATAGCCCTTTTTCATTACTTGGGGTCAGAGCCTGGAAGAGTTCCTAGATTACAGCTTTGCAATAGCTTAGGTTGTAAAAGTTGAAATTGGAAATCCAAGGCAAGTGAAGTTAGGTTTGTTGTTTCTTTGTTCTCTTAAAGGTTGGTTAAACAAACAGGATGAGAACACAGTAGGATAGCAGTCTTATGTAACCTTGAGGTGTATTATTAACTCTGACTGTAAAGTCCAGCAAAATTCCAGTCTCTCAGAATGTATGAAATATTTTCAGCATAATATTGTTTTCACACTTGAGAAAGTTTTAGTCATGGAAGCACATTTATATCTAATCTCAATTTGCTTTATATTGTTTCACCAAGTCCAAGCAAGGCGTTTCTAATGTTACTTCAAGTCATTATCACTACTAGAACGAAGATTTCGAAACATCATTCCTCATCGTGCAAACCCTAGGGCTCTTGGTGAAGTTATTTCTCCTCTCCCCATCTTCCTGACCATCACCCTATGGAGAGCAGGAACCTACCTGCTTGAGAGCTTGTGAGGAACAAGGTCGACACATACACAGAGGAGGTTCTCATAACCAGGACTAGAATATAACAAGGACAGTGTAAATGTTCCCCATTGTAACTTTAATATTATCGTAATAGTCATCATCACTATTATTAAATAGAAGCCTGTTGCATGGACCTTCTATATTCAAAATTAAATCATGTGTTTATATTACATGACAGTCTAGTCTTTATGTGTTAGTGAGTTCTGACAATTATACTTGTTTAGTCTTTCATAGTATTTTGAAAATCTCATGCAATGTATTTTGGTGATGTTTATGTATCCCAACTCCTCCCAGAATGACTCCCACCTCCCTACCCCAACCTCATGTTCTCTCTCTTTTTAAACCCACCAAGACAGTCTGTACACTTGTTTTCTGCCTCTTCTCAGCATGATAGGAACTGTCCTTGAGACTTCTGCCCTCTTCTCAGCATGATAGGAACTGTCCTGTCCCTGAGACTTCAAAGGCCCAATAAAGCCTCCTAACTCTTCCTGCTCATGAACAAAGAAAATATTTAATTACTATTATTCCTAATTGATGACATTTGTTCAGTTCCTAATGGGAGAAGTATAGGACCCAAAAGCTGGAGTGACTTAAAAACAGAACTCATTTTAGATCCTTCCAAATTCCTGGAGGGCAAACTAAAGCTCTGGGCCTAATGAGACCAAACTTCAGGATAATTACCAGAGCTTGTCATAGGATGCGACATTTGAAAACCGTTTGTTTTCTAAATATGAAATGCATGGTCTCTTAGATCTTTTAATTTTTTCCATGTAAAAGGAACACATAAATGAACATAAATAATACCAAAGTCAATGCAGCTTTAAGAATCGATATTCTGTTCAGTTTAGTGACAATAATTTTAACGTAACAACACTTGAGGGCAAGGAGTCAGACTCTCTACCAGACACTTGCAATTGGGTGATAAACAAGAATTCTAGAAAAGATTGATGGGAAAGAAGAGGTGAAAAGTGGCACATATGCAATTACAGGCAACTTATAGCCAGGTCAGCCTGTCCCCAGACACAAGCTGAGATAGGAGAAACACGCCCCCGCTCCTGTCTGCTCTACCAGGTCTAGTGTGAGGCCTGGTAAGGCCGCCTTCAGCCTTCCTTTCTAGATCTCCTCCATCTTTCGGATACTTATTTACCTCTTCCCCACCCAGCACACACCTACTTTCAAACCCTCCCCCGGCAAAATTAAAATGGAACTCTCATCACCTGCATTTTTAATGTATTCACACATCCTCCAAGCTTCGAGTAGAATGGCAGCTACCAGGGATGCAGGAGTCAGGGAGCATTCAAGGGAAGCTTAGTTAGACAGAGGAGCAGGCTCGGGGGACCTAGTGTGTGACATGCTTACTCTAGTCAGTAGTGCATTGCATGCATGTCTGGAAATTGCTAAGAGGTTGGTTTTCTGTGTTCTGCCCCCAAAGAACTGAGAAGCATGTGAGGCAATGCACGTGCTGGTTATCTTGATTCAGCCATGCTGCAATGTAGAGCTATTTCAAATGTACCTCACGTAGACCATAAATATATACCATTTTATTTGCCAATTTAAAAAGTGGTTCTTTTTTAATCAGCCCTTTAAAAATGCAAAACAAGCTTTCCTCTGGGCAGAACAGAGGGCATTTGATTGCCTTTCTAAGTCCTTTCTTCCTAGTGTCTAGATTTTATAGATCTCTTTGCAAAATACTTATAAACACTCATAGACCTTTCCAGCAACTGATCCCTATCTTCTGTAGACACCACACCACTCTGCCTTCACATTTATAAAGGAAGAAAGTCAAGCGAGAAGAATGTGTCTCTTCCAGGCCCTGAAAACTTCTGGGTCTCTTCCTGTTCTCTGATTTATTTTGTTGAATAAATTATTTTTTAAATTACTAGTGACGCATAGTAAAGGATTATTCAATAGCTTCCAATAATTTCTGTCATTATAAACCCATGAAGTGGTAGTTACTATTGAAACCTCCATTTCACAAATGAGAAAGTTGCTCTCTCGAGAGAGAGAGCAAAGGCAATGGACCCACACTCTTTCTGTATCCAGATCATAGGCTGTTGGTGAGAGCACTGCTAGAGGGCTGGGTCTGCTGTGTTGGGCATTCATTGGGAGCATACTGTAGAATGGACCATCATGGTTGGGCAGCATCTGCCTGCTGCACAGTGAACATGCCTCAGGTGAGCCAACAGCTCAGGGGACACTCCACTGCAGCACGCTTCCCTCTGCTGGTGCCTGGCAGCCGGGTTGATTACAAGCACCCATCTGCGAGCCCGCACCTTGTGGCTCTGTCTTTCTTTGCATCTTCAACTCTTCTGCTCCGGCCACTCAGCCCAGCTAAGCATGACTCACGTCTATTTAGTCCACTCTCTGTGTGATGGCTGTTGATTGTACCCTCTCCCTTCCTGGGTGCCTCCTGATCCAACAGTTGACTCTGAAGCTCCTGGGCTCTGATGAGGGCCCTGTCGAGGCTACTGTTGGTCTGAGTAAAGTGCTGGAAAACCATGTAAACTGGTGGCTTTGGACAATTCCTCTCAAAACGCCTTAGGCATCGACTCTCACCCCTCCTGCACACATGCACAGCTCTGAGTCGCCTCCACTACAGATATGGTAATAGTTCACCCATAGATCCCTTTTGAGCAATTTATGACTCTAAAATTCTAATAATTGGTTTCTTAAGCATGTCACAGGCACTTATGGGACATCTACTGTACACTAGACACTGTTTTAGCTCTTTCAGACAATAACCTGTTTGATCCTCACTGGGGCACACTGTCTCCCTTTCACAAAGAGAAAAACTGTTGCAAGGGATACCCACTTGAAACCCCCTAACCTCAGCATCCATGTCTCATCTCCTCACTATAAAGGGATTTCATATGGATGGATGAAAACCAGATGACAGCGTGTGGGAGCTCTAGAGTAAGGATGATCAGGTTGCAAAGATCATAGAATAACCCAACAGAGTCATGTGGGAGTGGGGCAGATCCTCTGCTAAGAAATCAAATATTATGTGGGGTCTTTGGCTTCTCCACTTTTTCAGTACCATGGTTTTTCCCCTCCCCAAGCTCCTCACATCAAAGCTAGTCAATGTGGAGACATCTGTAGTCTTTTACCTCCAAGATCACAACAAAGAGAAGCTGTTTATAACCAAGTCTAATGGTCCACAAGAAGAAGTTGTTTTTATGGATTTGCAAATATGGACAATGACATGGTGGTTTTTTAATAACTGTTGTCCAATCTAGAACACCCAGACACTTTCCTAGGGTTGATGAAAAGAAAAAAAGAATCTCAAAAGTTGTATATCTCAAGTATCTATGACATCATTGTTTTGGTGGAGCATTAGAGGTTTGTTTCTGACTTTTCTGAACTTAGTATTCCAATCATGTGGTTGAGCATTCTGAATAGTTTGCTCTGCACTCATCTGTGGGTCTTTTGTGCGGCAGCCCTACACACATCTCAGTATTATGCACAGATCCAGATTTACTTCATGATGACTTAGAAAAAAACTGGTAATGTTATGGCTGAAGAATTTGTTACACTATTAGACCTATTGCTATCCTCAAAAAGGCCAATTGTTCACCGTCCTGCATCGTAGCAGCTCCCTCCCTCCCTGCCAGAGTCACTACTGAAGCACTTGACTCTCTGGGTGGGCTCCTGGTAATAATTAAATTGCCATCTTCATTAAGTCCTAGAGGGAACCAGCAACAGAGGGTAGCAACTGTGAAGCTTAGAGTAACATTTAGCCATCACCGAGAGGGTGATTTGAAGGGCTCTTTTGTGTTCTGTCTCTGATCTGGCCTTAAAGCTAAAACCATCAGACAATAAAGCATCCTTTGAAAACTGGATAATTTGCTGGGCTCTTGCTTACAGCAGGATGCTATTATTTTTTGACACTTCATTTCCACAATTAGGCCATAGTTTTGGAAGCTCATTAAAGTCAAGTTCAAGTAACATGTGAACCACATGCCAATAATGATCAGCGTTTGAATGCTTAACCATGAATCGCAGTCTGGGGAGAAAAGAAAGAGATTGGGAAGAAAGAAAGTATTATGGAGGTTACTGGGTCCAAACAAAACCAATCCTATCAAGAGTCAGTCAAGGAGGGACTCACTCTGCCCTACCCATTGCTTTTGGCTATCCATAGATTCTAGGAGAGAGGGGAACCACTACCTTAGGTATATCGATTGACTGTGACATCAGGCTCCTACAGATACCTCTGAATTCAAGGCAATATAGATGACCTTACTTATTATTGATGAGTCACAATACAAAATGAATAGATGTGAACGTGAGTGGGATTTATGCAAAGAGGCAAGGGGAAAGAGAGATAATAGGGAACTGGAGGATGAGAGTAATCAATACTCAAGATGAACATATGTGAATTTGGAAAATAGTAATACATTTTTTAAAATACTTCAAAGATGTGGATTTCTGGAAAAACAAATCTTGGAGTTTAGAAATGAATATTAATTCCACCTCCTCCAGCTGTTTGGGGTAAAAAAAAGAAAAGAGAACAAAATATCTTTAAACTCTCATCACCTATGTTTTAAAACTAAGATGTTAGATATATTGAGCTGATTTTTTTTAATAAAAAGATTAAAACAGCAATGCAAACAAACAGTAGAAACTTGACACTGTCTGGTCTGTAAGACTGTCCAGTGGGGCTGTTTTACTCTCTGATATTCAAGCAAGCTTTATTTATTAAAATACAAATGAAATGCCACTACACCTCAGACTTACTCTCTGCCCTCTGTCAATCTTCTGTAGGTGTCTACACTCAACCCAAGGTCCAGGGTGTTCTTGACTTCAGTGAGATAAACTCTATATATAAACCTTAAAACAGAGTTGAAAAGAGAGGATTTCATCTAAAGGGGCAGCAAGTCATGCAACAAAATGATAGACTCTCATGTCAGGCAAGGACAATGGGGATGAGATATGACTTTAATCCTTATATTATCAAAACCCCCATTCCCATTCCTCACACTTACAAGGGGGAGCCAGGATACCATATATAAATCACTACCTTTCTTAGTTGTAGAATATTAGTTACAAACATGTCATGTTTGTTTATGCTGTGGAATATTTGTTTAATGATGCAAAGATGTGTTGCATTCTTTTATGTTGCATTTGCTTAACTCTGTGAAGCTGTGTTATTTTTCCTGTCTAGAATACCTGACTGGTCTAATAAAGAACTTAATGGTCAATAGCAAGGCAGGAGAAAGGATAGGTGGGCTGGAAGGCAGATAGAATAAATAGGAGGAGAAATCTTGGAAGAGAGTATCGAGGAGGGAGAAAAGAAGGGTCCAGTCATACAGCGACACAGCCAGACATGGAATAACAAGTAAAGAAAGATATACAGAAGTAGAAAAAGGTAAGAGCCCAGAGACAAAAGGTAGAAAGGATAACTTCAGAAAAGGTGTCTAGAAACAAGCCAAGATAAGGCTGAGCATTTCTAAGTCAGAATGAGCCTCATGTGATTTATTTGGGAGATGGGTGGCAGGGCCCCCCAAAGAGCCATAAGAGTAAAAAGAGAAAACAACAAAAACAAACAAACAAATAAAACACTTACTGCCATGGGGTAAGAAGTAGAAGTTAGAACTCAGGCAGCCTGCACCTGCCCGGGCCACGTAATGTCCTATCTAAATTATGGTAACGTTTCAGAAAACACAGGACTCCCCATCACCCCTTCCATGGTTTAGAGAAATTCACAGAAAGAATGTCTTCCTTCTATTTGAGCAGTGGTTGGCAACCATCCTAAGGCTGCCTTCCTTTAATACAGTTCCTCATGTGGCGAAGACCCCCAACCATAAAGTTATTTTTGTTGCTTCTCCATGACTGTAATTTTTCCAAAGTTGTAAATCATAATGTAAATATCTGTGTTTTTCCATGGTCTTGAGCAACCCCTGTGAAAGGGTCATTTGATACAAATCATTGTATTTTAGTCATTCATTCATTAAATGAGAGTCTAGGTAAGTCTTTTGATTCTCTTAAAGGAATGAGAATGGCCATTCAGTAACATACTCCAAGTGACTTCCTGTCCTTAGGACACCTCTGGACTAAGACCTTTGACCCAGGTGAGCAGGTCCAGAAACCACCCTTTACAAGCAATCTGTTTTCCTTTTGTGTTCTTTTGCACACTATCCATGGCCTTGTTTTACCCTCACAAAACATTTGAGCCCAACATTTACTTCCTATCTCCTTACTTATTTAAAAAGGGGGGAACCTGTTTGAGCTAACCCATTCCTCACAAAAACCTGGGGATGCTTAAATGGTCATAGTAGCATTTTTAGCAACAAAACACTCTGAATTTCCTTGAACTATTCACACAGACATGTGCTAGAGAGTCCTACTTTGTCATGAGGACACATTCTTTCACGAAATGCACTGTCATCTAACTAATGCCTTATTGGTGGGCAATAAGTTCTTTGTTGCTCCACTATTATGAACAACACTGTATTAGACATATCTGTGACTATGTTCCCATGTCCCTCTGAGAGCATACCACAGGATGGACACTTAGGGCAGCTGACAGTAAGAGAACTTACATGTATGTTGTTGTAACAGATGATACATATTTCATTCTTTAAAGTCATCTGTACTCCTCCCAGAGTAGGAGAGCATGCATTTCCTCAAACCTCTCACCAACTCATAATGAAATAATGGAGAGTAACAAACTGTGTTGCCCACATACTGTGCAGAACAACAGTGCTGAAGGGCTTTCACTCAGACATCTGTGGTTCCTAGCAAAATTGGGCATTTCTCAGTTGTCTGTGGGGCATTTGTGTTTCTGTTCTCTTGATTTGCTCCTAGAATTTTTCTACTTTTTATAAAGCATGTATTTTTTCTCACTTACATGCCAATCATGTGCATGTCATAAAGCCTAAACCTCCAGCTATGTAGCATATTACAGATGGATCCCTTCTAATCTTATTCTTGCCATCCGTAATGAGTTTCTTTGTGAACAAAAAAAATTCAATTTTATATGATAAAGTATATGTATGATTTTAATGCCTTAAGAATTCCAACATCATGAAATTTGGAAGAACACAACCTCACTCTCCTTGCCCCAGCTTCTTGACTGAAATATCTTATTCACTAGGTTGAGCATTTGATACGTTCCTTCAGTCTGGAAACGGTTCAGCTTTGGAAATGTTTCATGAATTATTTTAAGACTCCATTCGGTCTATTTATTATCTCAGTTCCTACTCTCTGGTTTATCCAGCGGTCTTGAATTGACTCTGTAAACAGACTTGCTCTTCTAATCTACCTTTTGATCCTCTTGATATATGATTACTAAGGAATTGTCAGTCCTGCCTTTCAAGAGGCAAGTTTATAATTACTAGTTTATAATTCTAATTTTTATTTAACTTATTTCATGTGGATTTTGTTTGTTTGCTTTAGGCAGAGCCTCACAATAGAGCCCAGGATGGCCTAGAAATCACTAGATAGCCCAGGCTGGCCTCAAATTCATGATCTTCCTGGGATTACATGACCAGGCGAAATTTGAAGTTTCTTTTTATATTCTTAATTTCAGGCCAACTTCTTCTTTTTAAATGCTTTGTTTCTGGAGCTTTTGGGTTTATTTCATAAATGGAATGTCTTCTCTTTCGGGGGATATTAATGAAAGTAAGTTTATATTTTTCTTTTCCACCGTTTTTCATAGTTCCTACTATCTTTGAGTTACTTGTTTCTCGATTTTTCCTAGACGATAGTTTTTATATCAGAGACTCTTCTTAAATATCTGTGATTTTTGACGGTCACTCCCTCTGAAAGGGAGTTGCTACAAACCCGCGCAGGGGTTCTGTGCATGTAGTTTCATTGCGAGTCGTTCTGGCTGCACCATCATGTTACGAAAGGTCTCACTTTTCTGGGTCTTTTCTGAACTGGGAAACTGCTGTGGCCAAGAGAGGTCAGCCCTAGCCAAGCGTCTTGACAGCTTCCATGGTGGGAATAGAGGGGAAGGGAGACACCTGCAGATCACTCAGGGGGTCAAAGCCCACTTGCATCTTTCCTCACTGTGATGCTTCACCCTCGCCTCTGCTTGGGTCCACACCCCAGCCCACTGTGCAGGAAAGTCAAGAAGCTTCCAGCCACTGCCAGGAGGAGACAAGGTCTTCTGCAGTGTGGAGGGATTGGGACCTGAGAGCCTCCTACAAATTCATATGTAGGGATCAACTCCCTGTCTCCCTCCTGGACTTCTCTACTTTAGCACACACCCCATTTCCAATGGCACCTCTTGCTGTTAAATACTGAGTGAGGCATGAAGCTCCCAGGGTGTGCGTCTGGCCACATCTTCACCCTTACTGCCGACTTGCAGTTTGGCTCTCTGCTGTGCTGGGTCAGTGAACCCCTCATCTTCTGCTTTCCTGCTCCCAAAATGTTGTTGCTGTTGTTACTTCTCCAGGTCTATTTTCCATGTGAGATTACAGCGTCAGTGACTCTTTTTCCTGTTATTATACCGGGATCTGTGAGAGAATGCAGGCTAATAGATTTGATTCACCCACTCCAGCAAGAAGTTTCTCAGGAGTAAGTTTGAATATATAGATTTGAACGTGCTTCCTAGTCAATATTCAATGCTAATGACTATGTATGTACTAGCATCTCACAATCACTCCAGTTACACATAAAAAGGCAGAAATGGGGAAAGACAAAAATATTAATATCTTAGAAAATCCCTTCTGCATTTCCCTTTGTCTCTCGTGATAGAATTATCTGGAATCAGGCTTCAGACTTATCATGAAACCCTAACTTTGCTTACAAAGTTACTTTATTTTTCTATAGTAATGATGCCTCTCCATGGCATTCTTTCTTCCTGTCTTGCAACAAATACCTGGGTATATTCTGTATTTGCAGAATCGTTATAGGATCCTGTACCCTGTCCTCATGCAGCTTGCATAACCATACTGGAAAGAGACTGACCCTGCAGCTAAACATCAGTTGGGATAGTCATATTTTCTCTATAAAATAAACCAAAGTAAGGAGATATGAAGTGAGAACAGTGTTCTTTTGAATAATATAGCCAAAGAAGAGCTTTTTATGGAGTTACATCTGTGCAAAGACCTACATTATAACAGAGTGAGCTGTGTTAGCCAACGAGCTAAGTAGTCAACAGCATTCTTCCTCAATCCCTCCCTCCCTCAGCTGTACCACTAAAGCAGAAAATCCACATTCCTGGGCTCCTTTCTTCTTGGGTGACAACTCTTTTAAGGGATAGAGGTAGAAAGCACAGGGGAGAGACAGGCTGTGACACTGAGATCTGCTCACTTCTCTCTGTACCCATCACCCCAAAGAAGTTGGTGATTTGGAAAGATGGCTAAGCTACAGTAAAACCCAGTGAGAGCACCATCTGGCAAAGCCTCTTGTCAGACTAGGGTTCTAGCCTACACGTTGTTAGAGATGTTCCTAAACAATAGCCAAGAAAAGATGCCCCTTCTCTATCTAGTTAGACTATTGTGACTAGACACGGTGAGATGTGTTCACGAGCCAAGGAAGGGAGAGGGCCTTCTCTCCTCATGACAACTTACTGACATACAAAAGGGGTTCGTTACCTCTCTATGTCTTTGGAATCGGTGGAACAGTGGGATTAACCACCAAGGCAGAAGCTAATCCACCAGAATAAGACAAGTGCTCCATTGACAGAAAATTACAGCTGGCTTCCTGTTCGTTTAAGGTCTCTCCCACCTGTAAAGCAATCATCAAAAGAAGAGTATTAGTCGCCTGATTTAAAATACATTTTTACTTACCAAAGGACGTTAGGGCCACTACTGAACAAAGAGGCAGAGAAATGTCAACCTGACCCTGAGGGCATTTGGTAGAGCACGTTCTACTTTAATCCACATGCTGTAATAAAGGTGTGTTCAGTATAATTCGGAGTCCTTGAGTACCAAAAAAGAAGCCCAACATAACAAAGAGAACCCAGAACCTTCAACAAAGACAGGCCAATCATCTCACCAATGTGTATATGTGTGCGTGTGTATGCATGTGTGTGTGCGTGTGTGTGCGTGCATGCGTGCGTGTGTGCATGTGTGTGTGTGTGTCCTGACTTGCTGAGTCCCCAGATGAAAACAAAGAACATGAATGTGAACAGCTGCACACTCCAACATACCTGCCAACCACGTAAGGAAGGAAGGACAATAGTGACCCCAGATTTTCTTTATATTGGCTAAGCCCGAGGATAAAATTAGATCTTTTACTTAAAGTACTGTTTGGCAGAAAATAATGGACGTGGAGAAGGTCATTCTAAATTATAAAGACCAGGAAGATATAATTATGAAAGAAGAGAAACAGAGAGAAAAGCCAGAGAATCAGAATCAAAATGGCAATGTTATAATACAGAAAATATAAAGAGATAAAATTGGCACCCAGATTGTAAATTGTTTGATCACTTCAGAAAACAATTTGGCAGCTCTTCCAAAATGTAATCCAAGGCATTGTCTGGCCCAGCTACTCCATTCCTAAATGTGTGTCCAAGAGAACTGAAAAGAGGCTCTCCAAAAGTTACAAGACATCCACAGCAGCATTGTTCGCATAGCTGCCTAATGGGTGTAGAGTTCAAGGCCTAGTGGAAAACCTTTGGCTTAACAGAACACCAATGTGACTACACTTAACAACACTGAGCTTACTTCAAAGCTAAAATGTCAATTTTACAAAAAGTTAAGAATGATTAAAAGCCAATACACTGGTTTAATTACCCATGTTTAAACGGCTTCCTCGTTTTAAGAAGCATCCTAATAGTTAATGTTTTCATTTAAACACAAACCTTTATCTCCATTCGCTAAACACTTACACCTACTATCTAACTTAAATGACGAAATTTGCTGTTGTTATCATTGCTTTAACTTTCCTCTGAGTTCCCAACACTGAGAATACTATTGTACACTCTTCAAGAAAGGAAAACTGCAGACTCGGTGTTGATTCGTGGCTTGGCCAAACCATCTCTCTGTAGTTGTGCAGGCTTTAGTTCATTTCTATGACACATGCGTTTGCCTTCGCCCCACACATTTTCCCCACCACTGTCTCCTACCACATTCTGTTTCCACAAGGAATCAGGTGATAACATCTATGCTCTAGCTGTAGTCATGGCCCCGCAGTTGCTTCCAAACCTCCAGTTTACTTTAGGTTAGGAGTGGGAGGGATGCCACTAATTGTTCCACCCAGCCTGGGGTGGATCTTTGATTTCACTTTAGGAGTCTGCTGGTGTAACAGGGACAATGCGCCCCCCTGAGAACAAAGACTCAGAAGTAATTCCAACAGTCTCTTTGAGGCCTACACATGTATCTGTAGCAGAAAGTCATCAGTTTAGCGCCACTTCATTGGAGATCACTGAACTGGCCCATATGTAGGTCTTCCATTGCTTGCCAATGTCTCATGGTAATTAAGGAAGACACACTTGACCCTTGAAAGTTTCATTAGAAAAGCATTGCCAGTTGCTATTTGTTATTGTCCGAGCAGCCTGTGCTATTGGCCCCTCCAGCCAGAACCAGAGACTAGAGGAAGACAGGAGCAGCTATTGCTTAATGTCTTGACAGTTTCATCTGTGGCTATAATGCATACTAATTACGCTCATCTTCCACCCTTTCATCCTCACCCATGCCTACCAACCTACCCCACCCCTTCTCCTTACAAACCCCTCTGTTGCTTCCATGATATTTTGTTTGCATCTCCCTGAGCTTAACCAGGACCATCCCCGTGAGCATGGCTGTGAAGCTGTGGACAAGAGCAGGGTCCTAGAGATAATGGCTGCAATGGTTAAGCTTTGTGTTGGCAGGAGTCTTCCTTTTACTTGAAAAATAGTATTTTCGGGCTTTCCAGTTGTGAGAATTAGGTCGTCATCTCCTCTAAAAACAACTTATGCCTGTGTGTGGCCCACTTTGGCTGACTGGGACCTTGTGGGTGGGGCATGTTCTCTTCAGCCACCCCAAGAGAAGGATTAAAGACTGGAAGCTTATGCAGCTTCCCGCATAAGCTGTAATGCAAAAGTTGGAGACATACAGAAATTCCAGTGCCCCTCCCGTGACAGCTACTCAGCCTGTATGTAGGCTATAAAAGCTCTGCCAGATCATCTTTCATGGAGGGAACTGGTCCATCAATGTCCGGAGAACTTCCCATTCCACCCTCTGATTCCATCTCAGTAATTGACTCAAAAATAATTCTATTAAATAGCTGTTTCCAAGAAGTTCTACTAGAATAATAAATGTTTCATTGAGCCTTCAGTGTAGTACAAGCATGCTTTGCCTCCAGAAGTGAGATCAATAAATTTTAGATAAGAATTGGCTAGCTATTTATCTCCAGGTCTATTTATTCCCCTCTGTGGCGATCAGAATAATACACAAACACACACACACACACACACACACACACACGCATGCATGCATGCATGCATGCACACACATACACATACACACACACACACCCTGGAGTGTCCACTTCTCCATCCCTGGCACTTACGAATAAGTGACCTTACAAAGAGGGATTTTGCACATGTGGTTAGAGCCTTTCAATGGAGAGACTCTCCTAAATTATCCAAAAAGGTCAAATGTAATTGCAAAGGGGAGGCAAAGGACTCAAATGACAGGGAAATGGAGAACTGACTACCAAAGCCGAGGTTAAACAATGTATTGTCTAAGACAGTGGAAGAAGGGACCTCAAACCAAGAAGCAGAGACAGCCTCAAGTGACCAAGAAAAACAAGAAAGCAGATTTCCCAAGAAGTCTCTAGAAGGAATTCGGCTCCACTGACTTCATACTTTTAGACTTCTGACCTCCAGAACTCTCGGGGACTATAACTATTGCTTTAAGCCAATGAATTTGTGGTGATTTGTCCCAGCAGCGTAGTGAAACAGACACACTCTCCCTTACTCAACCTGACCGAGCTGATACCAGCAAGCAGTTTGGAAGGCCCCTTTGCCGCGCCCTCCCACACTGCACAGCAATGGGAAGCACCGAAAAGACATGTGAAGTCAAGGGAAAGAGAGCCGCCTGGGTGTTCCTTGCCCCTTCCCAGCTTTGGACAATGATCTCATCAGTGGTTTCCCTGTGTGGTCTCTGTTCCCCATCTACCGACCTAGAAACAAAGGCTCATAAAAACCCCGCTGCCCCCCTCTACTCCTCCAGCCTGGCATTGCCGCCTTCTGTCTGTGCATCCCTTCTCATGCGCTTGCTCTAAACGGGCCGGCCATATTAAGACCATTTCCATAATGTGCCTGATTTAGCTGGATGTGGAGGCTCACACCTGTAATCTTAGCCCTTGGGCTCTGAACCAGGGCAATTGCTAGAAGTTCAAGGTCAGCCTCAGTAATATATATATAGTAAGTACAAGACCAGCCAGAGCTACAAAGAAAGATCCCATCTAAAGACAATTAAAAAAAAAAAGAAAGAAATACCTAATTTTAGTTATTTTCTTGGCTCAGCTCAAAAGGACTAGCCAAATTCCTGATGCTAGCTTGCATGCATTTCCGGCCCCTGATATTGCTGAGATGAGGCTGTGTTTGGAGTCCTCTCCCCTCTTCCACTCTCTCAGGGAAGTAATATTTAATGGCTTTCCGGGGGGATCAAGTGTCTGATCTCATCTTTCATGCTCCGATCTTGTCAGCATAATAAATTGGATAACTTCACGATCGTGGCTGAGCTGCAATTTTGTTAGTTTATGCAAACTGGTGTCATTCAGGTGTGAATCCGTCAGACTATGACCTAGTGACCTAGAAAAATGGAGAGAGTCCGCGCTAAGGAAAGCGCTTCTTTCCCCTCAGCAGCCTAAATCTCCTTAGCAAGTCAAAACACATCCCTACTGGCATTTGACTGAGAGACCATTCTGGTTAGTTTTAGTTGTCTTTCTTTCTGCTGGTGAGGAATTTAATATTTAATTTCAGACATTGCTGAATGGGAACATCCTTTGGGTCAGTGCAGTGAACTATTAATTCTCAAGCTTTATCTGTTTCCTAAGTTCAGAGAAACTGCAGTGTTTGGTTGTCATTGGAGTCCTTGCACTGATCCCTAGAATAAAATCTCAACATCCAAACCCTACCCTGACATTTCCAGTTTTCTAGGACCACGATAATACTACAGCTGTGTAGTTCAGGCAGCAGAACATCCTGGAAACCAGAAATCCCCAATCAAGGAGTCTCCAAGATTGTTCCTTTGGAGGTTGGAGGGAGACTCAGTCCCCTGCTTCTTCTCTGTTTGTTCGGCAATCCTAGTGATCACGTGGCTTGGAGAGACACCTTCCAAGGTCACCTTGATATTTTCATATCCTGTTCACATTTCCCACTTGTGCCCATTTGTAAGGTGGGCATATCAGATTGGGACCAATCTTAACGACCTCTTTTAACTTGATGACCTCTGTAAAGACCTAACCTCTAAATCTGGTCATATTCTAATGTGTTAGAGCTTAGATTTCAGCCTGTGAGTTGGGGCAGGAGAGAAAACACAATTTAATTTCTCCAAGGAAGGGTATGAATGGGCACATTTTTAATTCTGACAGAAGGAGTTTATGGGCTATGGGCTTTCACTTTTCATGAATTCCATTTCTCTTCTACTAACACCAGAAGCAAAAGTAATTTGACCTGTGTCCATCAGTCTTTTCTGTAGCCGTAACAAAATACCTGACATTTGATTCATTTGGGCTCATAATTTCAGTCCATCGTCAGTCAGCTACATTCCTTGAGGCAGATCATGATGGCTGCTTTCACCCAAGCCCAAATTTGAACAGAAAAGCAATTTACTAGTAATATACTTCTTCCTTTTCAATCTTTCTCTAATTTTATTCACTGTCTCCAGACTTACTGGAGGGAAATTGATTTCATAATAGTAATGGGGGAAATAAGAAATATTAACAAGCTCAGTAACAGCACAGTTTAGCACAGAGGGTGAAACAGTAAAGCCATGGGTAGAGTCAGTGTGCGGCCAGAGAAGTGTCCTGGGTTCTAGATGACAATGTGCAACACAAATTAACATGCAATGGCCCCCTTGGCAAACATCTCTAGCTTATTGCTTTTCTATGAAAAATAAGAACATGAAAGCACATGAAGAATTCCTTCCTAGGACACTCCGAGTTGACTGAAAGCTATGCTTCCCATTGTCAGAAGAAATTGAGCACAACTCAAACAAGCAAGCAAATGGCAAATGTTGGCTCTATTCTGTAAAGAAATTATGTACAATTTTCTTTAACCTTTGTGTATGCATGTTCGACTGAAGCCATGCAGTTTATATAATGCATTAAAGAAAGTATGCAATACTCGAACAAATGAGCTCTGATTAAACTAACCCATGTCAATTTTCTTGGAATTGTAAGCTGCTTTACAAGAAGCGTAACTGAGGAGAAAAACATCATTTTAGAACAAAGTGTAGAGGGTCAGGATGATTTTTCTCCATATGCTCATCTTTAGCTGGCCACTCAAATGCCAAGCAAGCAGCTACATGGCTCACCAGTCAGACTTCCCAACCCAGCTTTGTTTAACAGGCAATGTGACCTGCCCTTACCATGAGTCTTTCACAGACTCTTCCAGCTGCCAATCACAGAAATCATTATCTGCTGGCCATCGGTCCTTACCATGTGAGTGCACACTTTACTGTTTCTTACCTGCAGTCGTCACCACTAGGTACATGCATCATATATGAAAGTAGAGCCAGCAGCTGCCATGCAAAGTCCTTGTTAAAACCAAGAACTGAAGCATGATAAGATTGTCGGCAAAAGTCAGAGAAACAAATAGCCACCTTGAGAAGCTTCAAACTTCTATTAGCCACCCAACAAAAATTGGTTGATTATTACCCTCCACTGGGGAAGACTTTCATACTGTCTCAAGAGGAGGGAAATAGCTAAGCAATGGCCTCTTGGAAGTCTAGTCGTGGTCTTTGTTGCATGTTTAGACACCCTGGAGGATCAAATACATCAAAATGTTTGGCAAAGAAATCTCTCCTTCCTTTTCTAATTTCCCACAGATTTTATAAACTTTGGCTTTTGAACATACAAAGCTAAAATTAATAGGCAGAAGCAACTCTATATTCCTCTATATATAGCCTAAACTGCAGTTAAAATCATTGAGCCAAGCTGAAAATTACAAGGCAGAACAAATGATATTCGAGTTCCGTAGTCTGGAAGAAAATGGGTGTTAATGCCTACCTACAGTCTCCAGCTCCATGGGAACTAGGGGAGGCAGAAGCGGGTCATTTCAGTGGCTCCCACACACTGCCTCACCATCCACACCCATCTCATCGGTGCTGTTCACAGAAGCACCTTTTCGCTTTCCAGAACTTGATGGACTGCATGTTAGCCTTGAAGCTCAACAATGCGTTTGAATCTGTGGGGTTTCTTTGTATTTAAAAGTCAAGTGATTGGCCCGTGTGATCATCACTGTCATAGAGTAAGCTGAAGGGAGCCTTCCAGCCAGACTGTCCAGTTCTGGTCTAAGGGTTGCCAAGAGCTTGGTCAGATGAAAGTACCTTTGTTGTAAGCAGATTTAAAAAAAAAATAAATCTGTATTCTCAAATGTTTTATGATTCTATTTATTTGAAGCTCAATCTATCTGAAACATAGAAAAGTAATCATTTGCTTGAGTAATTAATAAGATAAGTTTAAAAGGGCTTGGTGGAATAATTAACTATAAACAAAACAGCAAGTACTATGTATGGCAAGACAATGTTTCTCTAATTCTATTGTTTTATTTAAATTCTTTCATTTTCAAGAATTTCATGCATGAGTACTGTGTTTACAACATTTCCACTTCTCCTTCTCCCCTCCTAACCCTTCCATGCCTCCCTCACTACCCTTCAAATTCAGGACCTTTTCAGTAATTATTATTGGGGTGTGTGTGTGTGTGTGTGTGCACTTGTGTATACACACATGTGCTTAGCACTGTCCACTTGGGATTGAATAACCCATAAGGAGTCTCATCCCTGAAGAAAATTTATTCTCCCCTTCTCAGCAGCCATTGATTGCCCATAGATGCTCCAGGAATCTTATTTAAATGCAACTGGTTTTGTGAGAGGGCCCAAGAGTGTGTGTGTGTGTGTGTGTGTGTGTGTGTGTGTGTGTGTGTGTGTTTACAAGGATCTGCAAGTGAGTCTCATTATAAGAGCACTATTTTAAGTAAGGCAGGCAGAAGGCAAACCACCTCACTAATGGGAGGAGGGCTGTAAAATATATGGGTATGGGTAGTAACTGACATAGAGAAAAGCATTCCAAATGGAAATGAGAATGATTGAAGATGAAGAACTAGAACTTGGGGACCAGTAGATGCCAGTGAAAATAGTTCTGTCCATCTGGAGAACAAGATTCACAAAGGAGAAGAGCTCAGTGACCACATGAGGACACTCGAACTTTATTTTGAGAAGAAAAAGGGTAGTAATAGGAACTCAAAACCTTGAAAGGTGTTGGCCATTCCTGAGCAGAGGTAAGCTGGATGTAAGCACTGTGACGCTATGTAGATTGAAGCTTGATCTGGGCCAGTCTTGTTACAGGTCTGTCTGAGGACCCAAGGCTGAGAATCATCATCAAGGAATGACTCCAGAGTGATCTTTACTTTGCCTCCACTTCACCAAGGGTGAAACATCCATTGAAAGTATTCATACAATTAGTCACTTTCTAGAATGTTTGTTTTCAGCCATTTCAAATAAAATTGTCTCTGAGCAGCTCCACACAATGAAATGCTAAAAGAACCAGATACTAATCACAAGCACGTTTAGTTCTCCTCGTCCATGCACACCTCTGGAAACTCAGTCTTGTGGCTCACTCAACCCTGGTTTCTCTCAGTCGCTGAAACAGCACTCTACCAAGTTCACAGTAGGACAGTAAACAAGCTTATCATCAGAAGGCCGGGCTTTTTCAACTCACGGGCACTTGCTCTTTCTTTCAGGACATTGTATTGATATGGGAAAGTGGCTACTCCAAAGAAAGGAATCACCAGTGTGTGGGTTGATGGATGGACAGACAGATGCTTGCAAGGATGAACAGATGCATGGACACATGGATCAATACTTATCCCTCAACCCAGGCTTAATAGGGAGCTACTTCCACTAACAAACTTCATTACACTCTGTTCTCCATAAAATCTGTGTCATGCATGCCCTCCTGGCATTCCTACAACTGTGACTTCTGTGCAGAATTCTTTCCACCCAGGGAAACCCAGAGTGTCCCAAGGCTCCCAGTAGGAAACTGATTTTCTCCAGCTCCCTGATACACTCGCTGCCTAAGTGGTCATGTCTTGCCCAGCAAATCTCAGAGCCTGTGTCACAGTGAACTTCTTGTTTCCTAGTTCACAGTATTAGCTGAATACCCAAGGTAGAATCTTCAAACTCGGAGGTGAGTGAGTGCTCACAGCTTTGAGATTTTCTCTTTGGGGGGGGTGAAACATAAAAACTTTCTGAGAGATGCTGGACTGCCTAGGATAAGGAAAGTCAGCAAGATGTGCATATGCCCCACAAGGTTGCTCAAGATAATAACAAAGGGACTCCTGTCTCACATGCCAGGAACCAAGAGAATAATAAAGTAAGTAGGAAGGGTTAATGAACACCAAACACACACACACACACACACACACACACACACACGAGAAAGGCAGACAGAGGACAAAGGAGCAAAATACTAAATCAGCAGTATTCAAGATGCTGTCTAAAGACCCCAGTGCACACAGAATAACTTTTTAATTGTCACTCACATGTACTTAGACATTTCTCTAGCAGAAACAGCAGGCACAGCAACCTCGTGGATCCCACACACTCCACTGTGTACAGTCCTCTATCCCAGCTAACAAGCATAAACAGCCCTAAAATAGCCCTTCAAGCTTTCATTCCCTTCATTGCAAGTAAACACAGCCCACTGCCTCTGATGCTGAAGGCGTTCGCAGCCCTAATGCTGACTCACTGAAGACCACTTGACTTCTGTGTCTTAGTGTGTGCCCGGATCAAAGGGAACAATACCAGCTCACACACTAGATAATAGCTGCATTTCTTAAGAACCCACTCAGCAACAGCATGTTGGTAGGCAGTTATACAGTATTCTCTGGGCGGGGGAATTAGTGCTTTCAGTGATCACATGATGTGATGGGTTTGCTATAATATTTTATACATACACATTTTACTCATGCATCCTCTAAGCCCTGAACCCTGCCTCTGCTTTTTCTCCACAATCCACCGACTGCTTTCTGGTCACACGTATTGCAATTCCCTCTTTTCTCCTTCTACTTAACAATCTCTTCTTCTGCTCTCATGGTTTCCTTTCTAGTTCACACACACACACACACACACACACACACACACACAATTAAATCCACATTCTGCTCCTGAGAAAGTACATGCAGCATTTGTCTTGCTGGCCCCCGCTTCTCTCACTTGACGTGATTTCCAGTCCCATCCGTTTTCTAGCAATTGTCATTCTTCTTTACAGATGAATAAAACAGCATTGCATGTATATATCACATTTTCTCTATCCATTCAGCTACCAATGGGCAGCTAAGATGGTTCCATTTCTTAGCTATCATTAATTGTACAGCAATATGGAAGGATGTGCCAGTATATTGGAATAGGTATTGGATACTTCATTTAGCTACACTTTATTCAACACCCTCCTGCCAACTTACCAGCATAATTTTATCACCCAATCCACTGTACAGATAAAGAAACCAAATTGAGTCTAAATCATTCTCTGAAAAACATCACACATGGCGAGACAAAGGCTTTCGTTGAGAATGGTTTGGTTTGAAGGTTACATTGCCATACTTCCCTCTGTGGAGATAGATGATTGGCATGTTCCTATCCCCGGGTAAAGGACTTTCACAAACCATGGGTGCACACTGGAGCTCCTACTCCCTTATGAGCTATCTCTAACCTGTCAAGGATCTTACTCTTCTGGGCACCAAAGTGATAAACGCTGATGATTTTTTTTTCTCTTCTCTCAGTGTTCACAAGGCCTCTGGAACTGTCTCTCTGTGACCACCATATATATTTCAAACATTGGTGGCGGGGGATACAGATCATAATGCAAACTGGTCACTCCCTTTTCTACAACTTAATGTTGAAAGGAAACAAACCATAATGCAGAATTTGAGGCAAGGATTAACATCTCCCCCCCCNAAAAAAACTACTACCTAAGCTTTACCATCAAAGCCAGATTTACAACTTTGCAGTCGCTTTAGTTTTAGAAAAATTTAAAAGTATAGCTTTTTTCTCTTAATCGCTTTTAAAGATGTTTTATCTCAGAATAAAATCACATGGCTTTCTCCACAGATGCATTTGTTGAACTGGGAACCAACTCCTGGGTTCTGATTCTCAGCATGGAGGGTCTCCTTCAGGGGCACAATTGGAAGGTCTCTCTGCAGGAACCCACCTTTACAGACTACTCAGCTTTTCAAAGCCCTCTACATCTGGAGATAAATAGCTAACACCAGAGTTTGAGGTCTAGGACTGGAAAGCAAGCAGAACACTGTTGGCATCTTCACATGTTTTGGGTAACAAAAGCCAGCTGATTGGAACCACGCAGTGGTTCTGCAGCTATAAAAACAAACCAACAAAATGAAGCCTGAATAACCAAACGTGTCCCTTTTGTGAGGCCACTATTCTTGATGATCACACAGAAGAATTTGTTTTGACCTGGTAACAGTTACTTAGAAGAGGGTCCATTCCCAAGAAAACTTCGTAATACCCAGAGAGCCCCCGAAGGGCTACAAAAGGGAGTGCCGGAGTCTTGTTGCTTCCTAAGGTGTCTTTGCCTAACTTTGAGAGCTATGGATAAACCTGCCTTGCAATCTTAACCAGCTTAGGACTTAGGGAAAGGCCCAGTTGTGTGATTTCTACTTAGAGCTAAAATAACACCAGAAGCTAGAAATGGAGCAGAACACATGTGTGTCTTTTGTCTTATCATCTCTTCCTTTGGCCATGGTCTATTTCTTTCACAGCATTCTGGATGACCAAAGAGTACCCTTTCTTTCCTTTGTCCCTTCCTTCCTTCCATACTGACCATGTACCTAAAGTTCTCTATCCATTGACATAATGAGAGATGGATGAAAAAAAAAGGGTGAGAGAAATAAATCTATTTCAGCTCTAGGAAACAGAATCAAAGTCTCCAGATGACTCATATAGGGAATTTTGACTTCATTGTGCAGGTCAAAAGAGAAATGTGGGTTTGAGTCCCACCCAGAATCCAAAGATCAAGGAGACGCTGCCTTTCTTCAGCCCCTTCCCCCTTGTTCCTGGGCTAATTGAGACCATGCCTCTCTTAGAGACGCTAACGGAATGTGAGCTCTCAAGTGGTCGGGACTCCCTCACGGTGTAATCATTAGCAGTCTCGTGTTCAGTGTGAAAGAATGAATTCAAGGCTGCATATGTCTGCTCTGTACCACAGAGCCACACCCCCCAGCCTCAGCAGGCACGTCTTGCCTCGGGCACTTGACAAGTCAGCCTTCAACACCACCTCCTTTGTATTATCTCTCGTTCAGAACCTGAGTAACAGCAATGGGAGCATTAATTTCCTGCCGTATACTCCATATATTGTGTGTGTGTGGCTACAGTTATCACTCTCCTTCCATAGACTAGGAATTAGGCATGGCTTTCGTTAAATCACCTTTGCGTGTGAATTTCACAGGACATTATACTCCCACCAGCCAACAACTCATTCCACACTAAAGAGCATTCCTCTCCACTCCTATGTAATTGATGGTCTGTCCCAGGTAGCTGGCTACTTAATCATCATGATGGAGATGATTTTTTTCTTGGTTTCTATAATAATACTCTTCCTTTTAAGAGACGCCCATTATTTAGCTATGAGCATGGCTCCTAGCTAGGAATTATATCTCCCAGTTTCTTTGATTTAAACTCTACACTAAAATGTGAATAGAAATCAATTCTTCACCTTCCTCATATCCTAGAGTGATTGTGTGTGTGTGTGTGTGTGTGTGTGTGTGTGTGTGTTAACTGGTCATAAGAAAAGATGAAATCTTGTCATTTGCAATAATAGAGACAGAAATGGGATTCACTCCATTAAGTGAAATAAACCAGGCATAGCGAAATAATACAGAATTATTCTTACGTGGAATATTTTTAATGTCAATGTGCAAAATAGTGGCTACTAGAGGATAAAGGGGGTATGTGGAGGTGGAGGACCAGGAAAAGTTCATCCAGTGGGTCCTAAACAGCAGAGAGAAGGAGAAAGACTTTCTAGTGAATGGGTACCTATAGCTACAGTAATGGACTGCATATTTCAAAAGAGCCAGAAGAAATAACTGTGGATGTTTTTATTGACCATTACAGGAAGAGAAATAAAAACCATAGGGTGTTACGACAGAGTTTCTGGACTGACTAGTTAAAAGCCAACAACAGCCAGTGTCAGCGACTTTGAGGAACACCCAGGATTCTCATGTGCAGTTGACAAGGTTGTGATGCTTTGGACCCACCATTGAAAACAGTTCAACAGTCTCCTAAGTTACTAAATGTTATAGCCCTCTCTTAGTGCTATAACAGAATGCCACAAAGCTGTATATTTATAAAGAAAAAATCTCCCTCACAGCTACAGAGGCCAGGAAATGCTAAGTTAAAGTTCAAGCCTCTTGGTGTCTGGTGGGGGGCTCCCTGCTGCACATGCACATGGCAGAAGGAAAGAGGCAAAATGACTTCCTGCCCTTCACATGGCATGAGAGCAGAAGAGAGGCAATCCAAGCAGCAAAGCCTATTAATCTATCCATAATAGCATCTAAACACCTCCATTGGGCCAACACTGCTGCATTGAGGATTAATTTTCTAACATGCTTCCTGGGTAACACATTTAGAGTACAGAACCACATGATCCAGCAGTATCGCTTCTGTTTACCCAAATGAACACATATTCAACAAAACAGTTATATGCATTGCTGGTAGCACTTCTAGTCACGAAAGCCCAAACAACCTTTATGCCCATCGATAGAGGGAAATGAAAACACACTGCAGCAAAGTTATAATACGGAATTCCACAGTGCAACAAAAAAGGATTGAATTATTGATCTGCACCTGATAAATGAGCCTAAAAGATCATACTGAGCAAAAGAAACCAGACACAAAAGACTATTCATGGTGCCTTATAACTTGATGGGGTATAATACTGAGTATGGGCTATGCTCACATTTGCAAATGGTATCACCCAGGCTCCAGCCTGATAAAACCTGCTGTGATTCCCCTTCTCTGAAAATTTGGCACAATTTAAACAGCAGGTTAAGAACAGAAAGCATGCCAGTGGGGATCTGTGCCAAAAAAGGAATGATACTTTCTGCAAAAGACTTTGGGGAGCTTCCAGGAATAAGGGTCATAATCGGTGTCTTGGCTGGAGTAGCATTTAAGTGTGCATAGATGTTGGCCAAAACTCATTGCTATGTCTTTATAAAGGGGTACATTTTGCTTTCTATAAATTATAATGCTAGCTTTTGTATGAAAGACATGGCTCACGCTCTACTTCCTGACATTTGTCCTGTGAGCTAGACTATGAACAAGGTAGGGATCAACCACTGTCATGCTTAGTTTTAGTTATCAGCTTTATATAGCCTAGAATCCCATAGGAAGAGACCCTCAATGAAGGATGTCTGCATCAAGCTGGCCTGTCCAACCTGTTGTTTTGATCGCCGCAATTGGGAAAACACAGACCCGTGGGGGCAGCACCATTCCCTAGGCATGGGGTCCTGAACTGTATAAGAGTGGAGAAATCAAGCTAAGCACATGTAAACAGAGAAGGAATAAATCAGCCTTCTGCTGGTAGGAGCAATACATTCTTGCTAGCTGATTTATGCCCTCTCTATTATAGAATTCACCAACAATTAAGAAAACATTGAAGCCATTTCATGGCTTCCTGCAACAATAAAAAAGTTGTTGTTGTTGTTGTTGTTAAAATTAAGATAAGACTTCACTGTATAGTCATTCTTGAACTCATGATTCTCCTGTCTCAGTTTCCCTAGTGTTTAGGTACCAGACATATATCTCCATACCCAACAAGAAAAATAATTTTTAAGGAATTAATGGCAATTCATTGTCTAGAAAACAGCAGGAATACAAAGAATAATCAAAAAAGTAACTATGATATTGGAAAGCTTATGAAACCCATATAACAACAACCCATAAGTTCAAAGAAAAGTTAATTATTCTACCTCTTGTGTTATTGAGCCATTCATTGCTGTGGCAAACACTGGAGACAACTCCTTAACTGAAGAACTTAGTCTGACTCACAATTGAGCAGGTTTAGCCCATTGCAGACCACGGCAGAGGAGCAGGGCATCATGGAAACAGGTTTGGCCCATTGCGGAACTCTGTGGAGGAGCAGGGCACCATGGAAACTGCTTAACACAGCAGCAGCAGTAAACAAAAGAAGCAACAGGAAGGGGCCAGGGCCAAAAGTACCCTCCAAAGTCACAACTTCAGTGACAACCAGTCCCATTTTCCTCAGGACCACCACATGCCAGCAGCTGACTCAAATTCTGAATCTAATAATGGATTATATCATTGATTAGGCCAGAGCCCCCATAATCTAATCACTTCTAGGAAAGTTGTAGTAGCACAGCCAGAGATTTACATATTACAAATCTCCCAGATGACTCTTAACCAACCAAGATGACAGTAAAGATTTAACCATCACACTGCCCAACATATACATGATTAATGCATTCAACTTTGAATTCAATTTACTGACATTATTCTGACTAGAATATAACTTCGTTTATGCTGTGAGAGATGGGGAAGAAAACATAAAGATGATAGAAGTTTTTCCAAGTGACAAAATTGTAGCTACATTAGTGCCACATACTCTTCTCGAACAAATGTAATGAATGGAAGAAGAGGTGAGGGGGTGGTTTGAACCAGAAACTGTTGAATGACTCATTTTGTCCATTGGACACTGTTGTATGCAGAGTCTCTAAATCCAAACAAGTAAAAGACAGAAGGAAGAATCCACCCTTGACGAATAATAACACTGTGCCCAGTTTTAATAGGAAAACTGCAAAACACAGCCTTTTAACTCTAAAGGCAATGCCCTTTCATCCCCAATTTTATTTCCTCGTTTTCTCTCTGAGAACTTAGAAAAACAATAAGAAACAAAATACCCACATTGCTTACATAGATACATTCTGAGCATGCTCACAGGCCTGGTTTCCTGTGACAGTCTCTCCATTTATAGGATAAAAAAAAAACACATACAGCAAATGCAATACCTAGGCAACCACGAGCAAGATCTCATTACCATGTCATCTTTAGCAAAAAGATGGAAGAAAAATATTCTCTCAACATTCTTCTATTCGGTGAACACCTCTCCACCTTCTTCCTGGATTTTCTGCTCAAATTGGCCAAAGCTGTATCACAGAGAAGGTATTAAACTCCTTGTAATGATATATGTGTCTGACCATAGGTCAGTGACTCCACTGTACTCCTAAAAGAGCCCCTACTACCAGGATGGTCTTCATCCTTTACTCCTATTCCCCTTGGGGTGTTGTGTATACTCTTCCTTAAGCAGACACAGTTAAAGAAGGAACATAGGCTGCTGCCACTCTTTTGCTTCTCTGTTTATCCCTTCACCACCATTTCTTGCTTCCAATGCCGACGGAAGAGAAACTGTTAATTTAATTCTCTCAGTCCTGGTCCTGGATTGAACAAAGCTACAGGGAGTAACTGTGGCTCCCTGGAGTGGGAGTCTGCCAAGCCTTCCAGCCTCTAGAAAGCATCTCAGACTGAGCAGCCCCAGGACTCACATCCTTCTCGCACTGCTCCAGCCAGCCTTGCTGCCTTTCTGTTTTCTCCTGTGTAGGCCTCTCTTTCTGTTCTAAGTCATCTGCTTGTGATGACGGAGCTTTCGGACTCAAGAGCAACAAATAACATGGGCAGCCTCACTTGGGCCTGGAGCTTAGGCAATAATCAAGTGCAGCCTTAGAAAAATGAGGTGATTGGGTGCTTATCAATATTTTCCAAAGTGGTATCTGATTTCTGCTTGTTATTATTCTCTACTATGTGATCCTTAGGGAAAGATCCCACCCCCAAAATTGGTACTGGTTAGACATTCCAGACACTGTCCTGAACACAGAAGAAATAGGACCAGCTTTCTCTTTCTCCGTCCTTCATTAACCCAGCTATGACCACAACCTTGATATCCTTATTGACACAATACCTATAGTGCTCAATTTTCACATATACTATCTTATTTTAGTTTCTTACAGCTCTATGAGGCCACTGCAACAGAGAGCAACCTCATAAGAGCAAACTCAAATCAAGGACGACTGTGTTGGTTCACACAGTGGGTAGGTCAAGGCTTCTCCCTGCAGGTGTGATCAGAGCTGCTCAGGGTTCATTTGTTTCCAAAGAGGGGAAATGGAACTATGCTCAGAAAACCTGTAGACAGAACATTTTGTGAATAACTACCGTATAAGTGGATGTGTAACCCTACATTGACCAAGACCTAGAGAGTTTAAAATATACGTATCATTTTTGATCTACTGCAATTTTAATATATATCATCATTTTTGCAAATATTTTCAGGATTAAAATTCTCCACTCTCCTGTTTCTTGGAAATTTACTCAGTTCTGAGAATCCTCATAGCTCCATCTTTACAACGTTAAGTTTCACTTACTTTAGAACTCCACCAGGCTTTCCCATCTTCACAAAATAATCGCAAATACTGCCATGTACTGTAAGGTGACCTCAAGTTCCTCTTTGATGCCATGGAATAAGCAATGTACGTACTCTCGAAAGAAAAAGATTTTGTTATTCCATAGTACAGAAGATTATCTGCTAATTTTGTCTCTGCCCTGGCACTCCAGATTTTCAAAATATTAACTTTAAACTAGACTGTAGGACTGAAACTGGAGTGTGTCCAGATCAACCAAAACGTAACAAAATGTGATAGGGCTTACCAGGAATCTTCTTCAGGGCAAATAGAAGAGTCAGCCCTGAGCACTTAGCACAGAGATCTAATCAAAACTACAGGACACCCTGCTGTGATTTAAATGATTCTAGCTCATAATTTAAAAAAAAAGCCTACTATAGTCATTAATACCAACAATTGAGAAAATAAAATAGCAACAGTCCAGATCCCAAGTACAGAAAGACTGTAGCAATGGAGTAGAAAGATAATGGCAACCACATTGAAACACATTGAACAGGCCGTGGAATGGGGCTTCAGTCAGTGGAGTGAAATCAAATCAAATTGGCTTCCGTAGGAAGACTGTCTGCCAAGTTCCCAGGAACAGACGCCACCGGGGAGCTCCAGCATGAGCTGAGCAGAGGAAGTGCTGACAGGCCAGTGAGGTCTGGGCCGGCAGGCAGACACTGTCCTAATGCACAGAGCATGTGCTCTGGCTGCTCAGGGCTGTCATTTGGATAAGGATCTAAAGGCAATTTGCATATACCGGAGTCTTAAAAGACGCTTTCCCGCAAACATCTAGGTCTACAAAGTCCTAAAATGAATGCCGCAGGATTTCCATGAACTTATATAGATGCACCACTGCATCTTCTCATCAGCTGTAAAGGCTAGTTGCTTCCCGAGCCTGGAGACCCAGGCCAAGTCACCTAAGCCCAAGGCAAGCTGACTCTTCCATCTATTTTACAGCAGTAACAAGATTACCTTGCTTGCTTTTATTCTGGTGCTCTGCCATTGCCCAGTTCACTCACAGAGTCCCAGCCCCATTTGAAGGGGCTGAAGGAAAGCACAGGATATAGAAGTGAGCAAATAGTCCCACCCTATAGCACTTATGACCAGCGGGAGGAGAGAAGATCCAACAACGTGAGCAAAATGCCAAGTGTGCAAAGTGCCATAGAAAATACGGTGGCTGTGAGGGAGGAGAACCCTCAACGATAAAGAGTCCAGAAGTAAAAAAAAAAAAAAAAGTTGAAAACCGTCTCACTGATGCATATTCCTAGGCCAGAAAATACTTGAAGTGAAGACTCCATTCTTTATTCTGATCGGCTCCCAGAATGAACTCAGAATGAATTGTCTGAAAGGCCATGAGTGAGTGCAGTGTATTACACAAGATTAATCAAAATGTCTTACTCAGATCTTAGTTTTCCATTAGGGAAGCAGGGAGTGGGCATTGTCGTTTGAAGGAAGATCATAGAATCTGAGCCTGGCGCTTTGAGGCTCTAGCCTCTAGTCTCTGTAAGGCATTTCGTTACTTTTTACAAAAGTAAGTATTTTCTTTGTTGATTTGTTTTAACGGACACTAAAACATCTGAGAAATGAGGCAAATGATATGAAAGGGAAAAATTAACTTAGAAAGGGGAAATGTTTCCATCAGTGCTGCTTCTCATGAGAACACGAAGCCCTTAAAGGAGACAGGACTGAGAGAGAAGCAATTTGTCAAGTGAAAGACGAGAGGCAAATCAGAAGAGAGGGCACAAGGGGTCAGAATATGAGGAATGGGTGGCGACTAGAAAAGAAAAAGTCATTTCCTTGGCTGGCACCCAAACATCGAAAAGACTGACAGCCTGTTGTGAAATGCAGACTGCAAACCAGAGCCAGGAGTCAGGTCAACCAGAGAATGTGGGGCCGAAAAGTCCAAGGGCGAGGAGGCTCTGTTACCCCAGTTACACGGGAAGATTCTTAGAGCCAAGAACAATGCTGAGAAGACAAAGCTAGCAGACACTCTGCTCTAGGAATGTTCTGCTCTGGTTTCCTAATTGTTCTTAGTAGATTTGCAATCAGAAAGAAAATATAATTAAACATACATGTTGTTCATTCATATATAGTATATAGTGTGTGGTTGGTGTCAGAAGTAAACAAGAAAGCTATAATGAAGAATTTAAATGAAGTCACTGTCCCAAGGTCATGGTCCAGTGCTCATGTCTCTCTACTAAAAACTACATATAGGAGAACTGTGTTCGTAGAGAACATCAGCCAGTTGCTAGGGTAGTTCTTGTACTATGGAAGATGATGCAGAAGCAATGTCACAGGAGGAGAATTAAAACCAGTGGTAGGACCAGGGCAAAGAGGGTTTTTACTCCAACATCAATGTCCTGGGTAGATTGGGTTAGTGGATGACAAGGAATCATATTTTAAAATCAGCAATTTTTCAAACTGAGAGCAAGGCTGAGTATAAACAGACAAAAGAAGCTCTAACCTTCAATAATAGAAGAACCTAGGAGTCTACCTCCTTAGAGCTCTCCCAGGCCATAGAGCAGCTACCCCTATGCACATCTGTAGAATCTAAGGCTCAGCAGAAGTTGGCAGAATGCAATTTCAAAACCATTGACTTTAAATCATACCCATACACTGGGATCATACAGAATGATTTATTATACCTCACATCTGCACGTGCTGATTAAATAATACCATCCCCTATTTAAAGCATTGCTTGGAGAACACGCTTAAATGAAATCTAATGACTAGGTTATCTGAAAGTCCGTGAGTAGCTTTGGCAAAGTGAAGCAAGCTGGAGACCCAAAGCCAACCGAAAGCTAGAAGAATTGTCTGCCTGGGTACACACCACTCACCTGCTTTTTTTTTAGTCTTGACCTCTCAAACAACCTACATGAATAGCTGAGACCACAACATGAACTGCCACCCCTGACTTGTTTTGTTTTCAACTTTTCTCATTGATTTTCGCTCTGTCACCTTAATATGCACACAGAGCCATCTTAACAGGAGAACTCTGGATGACACCTACACACACGGTTTCTGTGGATTGTGGTGTAGACAGCCCACTATCATGTCATAGAGGATCTACTGAGTTTGCTAGGAAAAATGAAGTGCAAAGATTATAAATGACTTACAGGGGCCTCCAAATAAGCCAGGGCTTCTGGTATAATTCAATGTTAATGGATAATGGAAGGGAAGTCGTATTTATTTGCCCATCTTATTAGACATTGTATGGGTTAAGAAAAATAGGAAGTACAAACTACATCAATGCTTTCTGAGAAGACGTATCAGGGTGGGGATAGGGTCTAGTTAATGGTTCTTTTATTTTTCCTCTGTGTAGTCCAGGCTGATATCACACCGGAAGTTCTTGCACCAACCTCCTGAGTGCTGAGGTTATAGGTTTGCTCACTGTACCCAGCTATACTGAGTAGAACGTTATGGATTAGCTCCTAGAACAAATGAATATGTTCTCTCCATGCACTTAACCCATTTGAACATGTGAATAATGAGCTAGACATCATAAGTTTAAGGCTAGCCTGGCCCTCAAAGCAAGACCTTGTCTCAAAAGCACAAACTATGATTAATTAAATGTACAAATGAGATCTGGTTGAGAAGCTGTCTGGGGCTGCTTTCTTGCAGCCATGGTTGAGAGCCTAATTCAGGTCTCAAGCTCTCCAGTGTTCCTCTCTGTCTCAACCAGGAAGTGCTCCTCCCTTACCACTGATGTTAAGACCCTGAACAAAGGACAGGCAAGCCAGAGTTCTGTGAGTGTCTGAGGAACTGGAAACTGAGTACTATGGGCTTGGCTGGGGAGGGTCTAGTCTCCCTCCGTTCCTAACGAAATCCCTCACGAGGAAATCCCCTTTCCATCAAATTAAAACCAGAAGTGGTAAAGCTTACATTTTAAAACATCAAACCATTGTCTTCGGTTTCTGTGAAACAGGATAGCACTTTCAAACGCTCCGGGAACTTCACCAGCTGGTTCAGCTCCTTCGGAGCTCAGAGGTTTTGCAGCATTGGCTGGCTCCCATCCCAGCACGGAAAATGACAAAAGCCGGTTTTGAAGGTGGGTTGCCACGATGATGTATGGCCTCTGGAGAGTTGCGGGGAGAGAACAGAAAGGGGCCTGTGGGATTCCCCCAGCACGCTGGGTTTGGAGTGAGGACCTGAAGCTTTTTAAATTTCTTTTTACAAAGGCATGGCTAGGAGGAGGGGTTGTCTGGTTCTCAGGGAAATGGAGTGTCAGGTCTGCTGGAGACTTACTTCAAGGGCTCCCTGGGCAGCTCTGTGAAGGAAGGAAAATCGCCACTTTGACCAGACAAATTGTTGCTGCTCTCCTTACGTGTGGCTTCTGGTGGGACCTTTAAAGAAATCTCTGGAAGGGACAGAAGGAAAAATATCACATCTTTCCTTCTCCAGAGAAAGGAAATAGTTGATCTCTTGTTTAAACATACTCCCAAGCCTCCCTTGCCCTCCTCCCACCCCCCATCACACACAAAAAGGGTAAAATAAATTTAGCCTTTTGTTAGTCTTCCTCTTATGTCTGCCTGCTGCCTTGAACCTCTGTGGCTGTCTAGACTTAGAAGTCTTGGTTCTCCACAGATTTCTCCTGAACTTTATGTTCAGAACATCCACACAAGGTGGCCTAGAGACAAGAAAGTAGGAGAAAGGGTTGATTCGAGTTGTCTCATCTCCTGAGTACTGTATCAATTAGAGCCTTCCGGTAGATCACCTCCGTGGTCAAACCCCACAAAACCTGCACAGAAAAAGCATTGATGGGGACAGGACAAGGAAAAGTCATCAAAACTATATTGGGACAAAAGAATGATCCAGAACTTGACAAGATCCACTCCCCTCTAAGACTCCTTCTTTCAGCATATCCTTAGGAGTCCAGTTTTACATGAACCCTGCTTAGTAATGGAGTATGGGGGAGGTGTACTGCACAGTTCATTTCCCTTCACCCTCTTGTCTTCAACCACCAGTATCTGATCACCCTGGCATGTCATTGACAAAAAAAACCGTAAGCC
>LOEQ01000507.1:304753-320153 GCA_001685075.1 Bramus lutescens
CATGCATCTGCCTGACTCTGCTTTATTTCTCCCAGAATTCTGTTCTGTCTACTCCACCCACCTAAGGGCTGCCCTATCAAAAGAACAAGGCAGTTTCTTTATTAACCAATGAAAGTAACACATAGACAGATAACCCTCCTACATCAGGTCTAGTTCAACTGGTTAATTATTTTATCTTGTAGAGGGAATGGGCCCTTTTATAAAATCTTTGGTGAGTGTTTTGTGAAGTTACTTTTTTGGTATGATTTATGTGGCACAGAGAGGTCTTTACAGTAGGGATTGGTGAAGAAGGCAAGATGCAAAATTAGGTAAACAGAGTCCTCACTATGCAAAACTTTGAAGGTGAAAATAATGATTATTGCTGGAAACTGGGAATTCAAAATGCTTTTTCACTTAAACAAGAGTCCAAATTTGCTCTTTTACTTTTACTAAAGTAATCCTTAATAATTAATCCTTAATCACCCAAAGTCCTGTGCCATTCTTTCTAGGGTTTACTCCCTCTCCCCAGAAAAACTAACGTCAATCCATTTAGACATTTATGTTAGCTTTTCCTGTTTATTTTTTAAATGACATATTTACGCAGCTATTTATTGCTATCTCAGACCTATAACTTTTTGTTAAGAAGAAAAAAAATGTTGGCACTCAGTATTTTCCCACACTGGTGAATTCTCTTATACATAGTCCATTCTACTCACATTGCTAATCAATATTATGTCATTATTCTGTATTTACAGAACTGTCACCATCTCAATATTATCTCAACTTCCACTTATGCTAAATCTTTGTTTCCTATGGAGTCCGTAGCAGCCAATGTTTTTGAACAACTAACCTGGGAATGTAACTTTTCTCCATGCTCTCTAGCAGGTTGGTGCTCTTTGTATGCTATCGTCCTCTGGAACATCCTTGTGAGGACTTCCCATTCCTGCTTCTTGCTGAACATGCTGTTTATTGAGCTTGTTTCACAACAATTGGTACTTTGATCACCCCATTCGCCATCATTCTAGAAATTTCTGACCTATATCCTGAGTTAGTTTCTTATTTTCTGGATCTGATGGCCTTGTTTCTTGACAAACCCTCTGGTTTCTCTGAAGCAAAAAGATTAATTTACCACACAACTCCAGGAAGCATCAGACTAGCATGGCAGGGGGTGGGTACTGAAGACACCAACAGGACACCCCATATTTCTGCATCCAAGTAAGTTATATCTCTCGTCTTATTTCTTCACATAGACCTGTCTACATTCCTGTATTCCCCCAAAACAGTTACATTCTACAGAATGTAGACACCTGTAACACAGTAACATAAGCAACCCTGCCTGGCTTGTAGAGCCCAAACAGTCAGGTGAAGCCTTGCTTCAGAGCCTTTCACCAATTTCCATCCCTTTATCACCTTTCCTTTCCCTGTAGTTAATCAGAGAGTCCTGCCTCAAGTGCAGGGTCCGCTCAGGCCCCATCAGCATGTCCCAAGAGGACATGCTCACCACTTTCCACCTGGCCAGTGAGGTAGCCCCCTAGTGGGTACTGGGGGAAAACTAAGATTGCTAAGAGTTAAGGAACTCTTGTTCTCACCAGACACTTCGACAGACACTTTACAGGCATCTTGTGTCAACCCAAGATAACTTTATGAGGCAGAAACAATTATTATCTTCCATTTACAGCATCAGAAACTGAGACCTTGGAAAGTTCTGGATGGCTTAGTTTGCAAGGATAACAAGGGTGGGACAAACCTAATTTTCCCTGATCTGGCAGTTGTGTTCCAATCACCATGATTTCTATCTGATCACACCAAAGTGGAGAAGCTTCAATTTATGAGACAGAAGATTAGGGGCCCAGGACATTTTAAGATGTATGATTTAAAAGTCAACGACAGTGGTCTTCAGAGGTGATGGCTGGGAAAAAAGCAATATTTATCAAAGGACACTGGATCATAGCTAACTGTGAAGGGACAAGGGTCCCAGTTAAGGCCAAACAAACGGGAAAAGAAAAAAACAGCAAAGGTTATAAGAAATCTCTCAAAAACTATTCATTAAAATTTGGTGTCATATTTTTAAGTGAATTAGAAGATTAATTCCAAGAAACCCAAATCAGCAATTGAGGGATTTTGATTTGAGATCACTTACATAAACAACATCTGAGAGAAGCCAAAGGATTTGTTTTTCAATATGTTGAGTTAAAGCTTGATTACGTTTAACTCCAATATTGGAATGTTAACATAACCCAATCAAATGACTATCTGTTTCAAAATAATAATTATGGGAGGTATAGGTCGACAGCCAATGCCTGAACAACTTGAGATTTTAGGCGTTGCTATAGGCAATGTCAGAAATAACATGTGAGGGGAATATAGAGATTCTAATGAAGGAGACATGCATAAATAATATAAAACAGAGAGGAGCTTAATGAAGATATTATCTAGGTGCTACAGGACTTCCAAGATTCATTGCTCCTATCGAAACTAAAGAGGGCTGGCTGTATGGAGAAGCTGGGGAGCGTCAGAGGTGGGATTGTGATGATGGATCAAACATCAGAAAATAGATAAAGAGAAAGGGAGGTTACAGTATAGAAAGAAGGGCCTGCAGCTCTGGGGAGCAGGCTGTCTTAGGGATGCAATTAGTCTGGGAGCAAAAGTAGATGTTTCTTGGAAAAGGTAGGAGAAAGCATATTAAAATGCCAGGCAGGGAAACAGGTTGGAGCCAGATAATGGAAGGCCTTGAAGTCTATTCAGAGAGCTTGGCCTTTGTTCTGTAGATAATTTGAGGTCATCAGAAGCTTGATCATTTGTGACTCATAGGCCAACCTTTTATTTATTTCTATATATAAATAGATGATTTTTATGAAGTTTTGTCTCTTAGTTCTTCCCAGTCCTCAACGTTGTTTGGTAGGCTGTCCTTGGGTTAATATTCCTAATATCCTTTGCTATTTGTATATTCTATTCAGGATTTCTTATTAACCCTTCATCTTCACCTAACCCGAAGCTCTCTTTTCTCCTTCATCCGTGGCTCACAGTTGAAAGCATCAACATCAAACAAATATATCAACAAAAGAATTCTTCCTCTTTGATTTTAATCCTAAAGTCTATTTCTGATACTCTACTCATCTGACCCAGATCCCATTTGCAGTAACAAAAGGAAGACTCTGCCTGAATGCTTTTTCCAAGGCTTTCCTTTAGAGACTTATACTATACCTTCTTTGGGTGCTTTCCTTCAAAGGGCTCAGCTTCAGAGAAAATGGATCTGAAGAAGGAAAAAATGTATCCCCTAGAGATATCCTTCCTGCTTAAAACAGGAAAAAGTGTCTGAATGTGTGATGTGAGAATATTATTTAAGAGCCTGCTTCAGTCTCTTTTATTCTATCCAACAATGAGAGAGAGAGAATTCAAGGATTCAGACCCCTGAGACCTCTAAGAGACAACAGCAATAGATTGCCAGAAACTGAGCCAAATTTAATTATATTCTTAGGAATTGTACTTTGGATGTTAGCTAAAATTCTTTCTTTTGTGCCATGAACCCATCCTCAATATCCCATCCTCAATTAAACAAAGAAAAATAGAACTTCTCCCCTTCCTGTTTGACTGTCATTTGAATTGTCACATTTCTTTCTAATTCTTAGAGACTACGTGTTACATTTGGGCATTTTTAGTAAAATTAAAAAACACAACTACTTAGTATTTTGTATCTTGCTCTTTTCAACATCGAATTATCCCCCCAAACAAGCACCCCTCCTCACTTATCTTCCCTATCTACTTCCTTTTCTTGATCACATGATCCTCTTTAGCTTCTCAGAGCACATTTTACTCATCAGCTACATGAGTGGATGCTGGGAGCAATGCAGCAAGGGTTTGGCATGAAGGAGAAAGAGAGAACACTTTCTCCCTTGTTGTTGGTTGATTTTCTAATTTTTAAGACAAGTGGGCATTCAGAAACCCACTGATTTTATTCATATTCAGAATTCAAAATGTTTTTAGAATACCATATAGATCCAAGTAATCATGTAGGGGACCCAGTCTACAGGCTGAGCACTCAGCCATGACCTGACAGCAGAGAGCCAGTATCCACACTATATGCTGGCATTATTTTCTTGTACTATCTTTTTACTGTCTCCTGGCATAACTAAAGGAAAGAATACCTTCATCAGGTAGGTCCACTCCCTCTACGAGTTCTGTTCCATTTTCTTCTGAACCCTACGCCAGAGAGCCCACCTGCCCACTCATCCTCCCTTGTCAACAGATTGCATGCTGCCTTGATAGAAGGAAATGGGAATTAAGAAAACTCTCAGAAAGTTTTACCAGTTCCAGATACCTGAATCAGTCCCCTCCCTGTGCCTCAAACTGAATCCTTAGGAAAGAAAACAACAAAGAAAGGGAATCCCACAAGTGTACATTGAATCATTCCATGTAAAACAACATGTTTCCCTGGAAGTAAAGTAAATTAGGCGGCTTCCAAAACTGAATTATCTTCCTCATTCTGCATGGTCTGCCTTCTGTGCCCTTTGTCCTGACCAGCACATTTCCATAGCATGAGTGCACTCTGTACAAGAAGAAAGTCTGTGTGTTCTTCGACCCCTAGTCGCGTTTTGTCGATTATAATTACATAATTATAATTACGCTTAGGCTACTGAGTGATCTAATAAAAACGTGCAAGAAATCACATGTAACATTTAAGCACCTATGAAATTATCCAGATTCACTAGAATAGAAAATAAGTACAGACCACTAGTCACCATCAATGTATCGTTTTTGGTTCTGGTGTTTTATGACAGACTGTATTGATTAAGTTCACCTTTAAGAGCCCATGAGACCTGACCAGCTCTTCTATGTCAGATGGCAGCTGCATACACAAAATTGGAGCTCTTCTCTACCCCTGCAGGATATGACTCACTGTGCACTGTGTGAGCTCTTCAGCTCTCAATTGAGTTATCCCCTGACTCCAGCCTACTCACTCCAGCACTATGACGATCAGAGCCTTTCTTTGGACTTGTCTTCCTTGTCTTCACTTCTCAAATACCTCTGGACTCTTGTGGTTCTTCTCTATCTTGGTTGGCTTCTACATTTGACGTGCCTTAAAGACCATTCTATTTACTCTTGTTACCCCAGTGTCTCCGAGGCTCATCCCATTTCTTAACTCAGAGCCTCTGTCCTCTTCTCATCTTCTCACTTGACTAATCATGGCCAATATGGATGTCCTAAAACAGTGTCATTCGGGGTATGAGAGCTGACACCTGGAAGGTTCTACCTCCCGTGAAGGTTTGGTGAAAAAGATGTGTTTGTCTTCCTGGTTTAGGTTTGGCTATCTACTGGCTTATTACCTGTATCACTACTTTCTTAGGAACTTATTCTCACCCTGTTTTCTTCTTTTTGATGGTAGGTTTGTCTCTTGCAAATCTCTTTCTCAGTTCAAGCATTAACACACCACCTTTGTCCTTCCATTTTGAACGAAGGCTATCATTATATTGTAATGATATTGATCATTTTAAAAGGGCATTTGGACACCTTGAGGTAACCCTTCCCAACAGAAAATGTAAAACCTTTATAAGAGCAGGTAGTACTAGCTGCTTCTGTCACTAGGAAATAGCCAGATGTCCTGTGTATCTTTTCTTTTAAACGCTCACTGCCTTCACCTTCTCCCTCCCCCTTCCAAGTCGGGACTGTCTCATTCTTCAGTAGTGTGCAGTTCTCATGAATAGATGGATTTTTGCAGCTATGTATTTTCCCATTGCCTAATCTTCCTTCCCATTTGCTTGCCTTTTCCCCCCTTAGAACCAAAACATCTTCAAAGGTTCTACACAAAGAAATCTATTCCCTATCTTAGTGCCCTCACTCATAGGTCAACTAAAATAGTCAAACGCTACTCAATGGTGTGTTTAAAAAATAGAATAAGAAATAACACCATAAACTCCATATTGGGCCTTTTTAAACAACACAGAAGTCCCACCACCCTGCAGACTGAGGCATGGTATTGCTCACAGAAAGTGGTCTAGTACAGGATGGAAGCCATAAGCTACAGTCAGCTGTGCTATGAAAATCATGCTTAGGTCACTTTCTTCCAAGCAGAAACTCTTTTCTGTCACCTGCCAATGCCAGTAAAGAAGTGAACCAGGCTTCATTTGTCAAAAGGTTTGATGTAGTTCATTTTTTCCATTTGACCTTTTTTTTTAAAAAAAAAAGTTCTATATGTTAAAGCAAATAATCAGACCATCACTATAAACTTTATCTAATCATTATTGTTGGGTTTTTCATCTATAAGAAATATCAAAGTCAAGTGCTAAAGGCTTATCCAGAATGAATGTATATAGTCCATATGATGTCTTGATAAATTCATTTGATCACCATGAAATGTAAACATGAGAGAGCATTTAGCCACAAATAATGAGACCTTTAACTTGTAAAAGTGGGTCAGCATATAGGTCGATTAATGAACACATGAGTACGTAATAAAAAATTACACTCATTTCCCTTCTGTTTCATTAGACTCCTTAGACATCTTCACGAAGAGCAAGTAGAGTGGAGAGAAACTGTCCAAGCTATTAATACACACACAAAACTCACTGAGGAAGGAGGAGGGGCAAAGGAAAGGCTAGAGTGAGAACCGGGGAGGAGGAAGACAGCTGACCTCAATATTCTAAGCTGGTGGCGGCCAAAGGGGACCTCATTAAAACTCCCGGCCTCTGTAGTGCAGTTAAAGAGGTGAGCATGCATAGGAGTTAATCATTAGGTACAGCCTCTCAGGGCTCCCTCATCACAGTGCATGCAACACAGGAAAACAACATGAAGTCCTGGAATCCCGCATGCCTCTTCCTACCTGTTAAGATCCAGATTCAGCATCCCTCGAGCCTTCTGTAAAGACCTAGCTCCAAAAAGGTTTTGTGTTCATGGCATTGTCTTCATTCCCCACGAGCAGCCTCCTGTCCTTCATGTGGGGCACCACAGAGGTCACCTTCCTTGGGCCTCTCCTTCCTCTTGCCCTAACCACAGTCTCCTTCCACCTCTGTATCCCCTGTGCTCCTTCTCTGTACTTATCTGCCATATGGTACTCCTATGTATCTCAAAGCGACAGCCAACATCTTTGACAGTGGCTCAACAATAGCAGGGCCCTGTCAGAGCACATGCTCCGTGCAAGCGGGAAGTGGTCCCCTGTCAACTTAAGGGAAGGTGTCTATCTAACAAAGTATTGGCAATGCCAAGTGCATGGGGAAAACCTAATTGATGTTTGTTGATGGAATGAATGAGTCTTAGGGGACTACAAATGAAATTACTTTCTATTTACAGTGACTTTGCCTTCCCATTGCCACAGCTCCCTGTCTACAATCTGGACTTGTTTATCACACTTGTTAAAATACAATATATATTATATTCATATATGCATATATGTGATTTTAAGGATAAAGGCCCTTAGAGGGTTGGGTAAATAAAAATATATAAACACTAGGCATTTATAAACCCAGCGCCATGGAAATAGCACCCCCAGCCCCTCCCCTAGAAACCCATCTCCCCATATTTCACTCACACAAATGAAAGCTACCTTTTCCAAATTTAACCAGCTCAAGAGATGACATTTTAAAATAACCGTCACTTTCTGGGAATGATATGGTTTTGTTTCCTCTGTCAAGACAGGATCTCTCCATGTAGCCCTGTCTAGCCTGGGATTCTCAGTCCCTCTGTCTCAGCTTCCTGAGTGTTGGATTACAGGCACACACAACCACACCTCGCTCAAATAGCTGCTGAATTAGGATATGCTCTCTTGTGTTATTGAGAGTTAATTAAAATGTCAAAAGCTTGTTGTAAGAACACATAATGAATGACAGTTTCTCTGAGGACACAAAAAAACTAAAATAGAAATTATCTACCACACTCTCCAGGCTGGGCTGTGAGATCTGAATAACAGTAACCTTCCTTTAAGGGCAATTCTAAGGGCAGCTCCAAAATAAATCTAGGTGTGAGGCCCACCTGGGACCAGGCAGAATTCTCAGCTGACATTCTACTAGCATGGCTTTGTATTATATGCCAGACTGCAATTCATAATTCATGAATGGAGCCTTTGCTAAATACAATGCATATTTTGTTCACTCTCAGGATGTTCATCTAGTGTGTTGTGGAGAAAAAATTAGGACATTCCCAGAAGCATCATCCAACATCCTATAGCCATAAGATGTTGCAATAATGGAAACCTTTGTTATACTACTTGAAAAGGAAATTCATAAAGCCATTCGGGTGAGGGGCTCAGTTCCTCAGTGCTCAGAGGAGGAATTTTTCAGTTAAACAAAAGTTTAGAAGGGAGGTGAGGTCCAAAGCAAGACCTTAAGTCTTCTACTTAAACACTTCCTGCCATGTCTGATTTTAGCACGAAGGTTTTGAAGGTACTTAGAGACCCAGAGGAAGGTAATTCTACTTCAGACTGAACAAGAAAAGGGGCGCACACACAGCATGCCATTGTCGAGACTGTCCAAGAGGCTTCGTAGGTAAAGACATGGGCTGGCTCTCATGGGGTTTGAATCCGAAGGTATATTTCTACTTAGCAATGAGGGGTTGTTGTCTTTACTTATGAAGTGAGATTGGGGGCGTAAAAGAATGAATGAACCAAATTAAAGGTGGCTTTGGAGAACTCAGCTGTGAATATGAAAAATCACTTGGCTTTAGAAGAACTGATGAAGAAGTTATTGTCCTACTACCAGACTCTGTGGGACAAGCAATCAAGAGCTTTCCTAACCGATGGTTTCTCGGCTCCCTGTGTCCTATGGTCAAGCACGACACACATTTACCAAGCTGTCTGTATTTCTACATTAAACACTAAATTAAAATAAACTTCCTCCAAAGTGGTCAGGTTAATATATATTTAATTGCAATTAAGCAATACTGTACCAATTGTGTTGAGTCTAACAACTACAGACAGGCTTGTTGCCATGAGAAAATATATGCATCTTGAAGATGAGGTTTTGAAAAGATCAATATGCACTCAAATGTATAATTAAAATTTTACCTTATCACTTAATTTATTTATTGCTGCATAACCCAAATATTTCATAAAAATTATTACAAATAAAAGTATTATAATTTGCACTTTAACTAATAAATCACTCAAAAACATTGGCATTTTGCCTCTGTGCTGTTAACACCAACTCAGTAAACCTATGAGCAATGCCAATGCATGGTAATAAATTTGGTTATTAGAAAATATAAATAACAAAATGGGGTTATCAGGTATTTATGTCAGAAAAACATATAGAGTTTATTTTATTCATCATCCGATTGCTTTTACTTGTGCCAGGCTGGTTTTAAATCAATTCCACAGCTCTACATGTTTCAAGGCACAAGTACATTCTGATTAAAACCTTTAGGCTACCCATGGCCACTCATTAATTTCATTAATTAAAGCAGCTTCTATCATTGATGGCATCTTGTAATAATGGGAAAGGAGACCTTGAAAAATCAAAGACAGAACCAAACTCTTCATATGAATAATGTATCAAAACGGAAAAGTCAAAGCTACATGGGCTCAGAGCGCAAGCTAAAGAGGAGCAGTCTTTCCAGCAGGGTCGCCCATCCCATCTTTAGCTCTCTTTAATCTTGTGGTTACATTCCTCATGGCATCACGTAGTTATCTAGAGACCTCACCGAGAAGACTGGTAGCTGTGTGTGGGTTGCCTAATTATAGTACCTTGAGATTTCGCCACTTGGTAGCCAGTTTTCTCTTTATGGAAGAAGGCCTACTAATGATTTCTGTAATTATCATAATTATTAATACCTCAAAGGTAGCCCCACCCAGAAATGCTGGGAACTGGTGGGGTAGAGCATGGGGGGGTCAGTATGCTCCTTTAAATACTGTGATCAAGGTGCAGGCTTCCTTCTCCGAAGGCAGATCTGAAGTGGTCTCTGATCGTTTATTCTCTTCCTTGCGCATCACAGTCTAGAACTTAGCTTTATTCAACTTCTGTTTGCCCGTCTGGAAGATCCTAGCCAGCAACCATGGTTGATGATGAGCTATCGGCCTTGGTAGTAGATAATGGGTCAGGGATGTGCAAGGCGGGTTTTGGGGGTGACGATGCCCCCCGGGCTGTGTTCCCCTCCATGGTGGGGCGTCCACGACACCAGGGGGTCATGGTTGGTATGGGCCAGAAGGACTGTTATGTGGGAGATGAGGCCCAGAGCAAGAGAGGCATCTTGACCCTGAAGTATCCCATTGAACATGGAGTTGTCACCAACTGGGATGATATGGAGAAGATCTGGTACCACACTTTCTACAATGAGCTGCGTGTAGCACCAGATGAGCATCCTATTCTTCTCACGGAGGCACCGCTCAATCCCAAGATCAACCGGGAAAAGATGACTCAGATAATGTTCGAGGCTTTCAACACGCCCGCCATGTATGTAGCTATCCAAGCAGTGCTGTCCCTCTATGCCTCCGGAAGGACTACAGGTATTGTGATGGATTCTGGGGATGGGGTCACGCACACTGTACCCATCTATGAAGGTTATGCTCTGCCGCATGCCATCCTAAGACTGGATCTGGCTGGCAGGGATCTGACTGACTATCTCATGAAGATACTGACCGAGCGAGGCTATAATTTTACCACCACAGCCGAAAGGGAGATTGTGCGGGACGTCAAAGAAAAGTTGTGCTATGTAGCCCTGGACTTTGAGCAGGAGATGATCACTGCAGCTGCTTCCTCCTCACTTGAAAGAAGCTATGAGCTTCCTGATGGGCAGGTCATCACCATTGGGAATGAACGTTTCCGGTGCCCAGAAGCCATTTTCCAGCCTTCCTTTCTAGGCATTGAATCCAGTGGGATCCATGAGACAACCTTCAACTCCATCATGAAGTGTGATGTGGATATCCGCAAGGATTTATATTCCAACACAGTACTGTCTGGAGGCAGCACCATGTACCCAGGCATTGCCGACCGGATGCAGAAGGAAATTGTAACCTTGGCACCAAGCACCATGAAAATCAAGATCATAGCTCCCCCAGAACGCAAGTATTCTGTTTGGATTGGGGGCTCCATCCTGGCCAGTCTAGCCACATTCCAGCAGATGTGGATCAGTAAGATGGAATACGATGAAGCTGGTCCTCCTATTGTTCATAGGAAATGTTTCTGAATGGGTTTCCCTGTCCCTTTTCCTAGGTCACAATGATGGTACCCATCACACCCAGTAAAGTTAAGGTAAATAGCTCACTTCCTCTTGATTGTCCAAGTCAGCAAATGGATGTCTCCACCCATGTATCCTGGGATATGACACAGCTAACCACACTGTGATTTCTATCAGCTGAGAGAATTCTGATATCATATTCTGTTTTCTATGCCTGTAGGGCTCAAAGAAATACAGACTTGCTTACATATAAATATGTGACAAGAAGGAATATCATGAGGAATATAATTTCAGAGTGAATAACTACAATTTCCAGGCTTTAAATCTAGTTCTTGCTAAAATACTCAACGGCATTCTATGCAAAGCTACAATATAAAAGTTTAGCACCTAGGTTTTATTAAATCTTTTTATTTGTTTACCTCCTTCTACAGATATAATGAATTTTATAGGTCAGTCATTCTCTATGTCCACATATGCATCAGGGGAGTAAAATATTACATCTTAAAACATAATCATGCATTTGGCTGACTGAGCAACTTATTTGAATTTCTTTACTTGCCAACAGTCACCATTTTAGTGGCCCTGTATTTCAATTAATTGCCTTATTAAATAAGCGTAACTAAATAGTCACCATTCCATTCGTGTATATAAGGCAAATAAATTTGCAACTCGAGGTGGAGCTCAGTTGGTCAAACATATCTTAATGCCTTAGCTGTCGGTCTTCATCACACTCAGGAAACTGCAAACCTACAGGTGATGCCTGATTCTTCGCATAGAAACATTGTTATGGAGAGCTAATTTTGTTCTGCTACAGAATGACAAGAATAATTTTATTTGTATTTCTTAGGATAATAACGTGTTTTTGAGTAATGGCTGTTGACCTTGATGTTGGGTATTCCTATTATGCAAGGATGTCACTATAGGGAAATACAGCTCCAGTTTCTTTGTAAGCAATAGCTCTTAGAAGAAGTTCGGTAACCTCAAGTGTATTCTTGGAAAGATTTTTGTTATAGCTCTTTTCTATTATATGCAGCGGCTGGAAATACTTACTCACATGCATGTCTCAAGATAGTAGCTTCTCAAAAAATATGTGTTTCTTCCTACAATGTTTGAGATGTTTTAATGAACCCAGTGGTGATTCAACAATTAATTTTAGGAGTGACCATGTCTTCTTCCATCTATGCAGTGATTTCTGGTTATTCGGTTATCAGGGTTATTTGTAATTTTCATGTTTCCATCTAAAAATGTAAAATATTGATTTGCGCGTGAAGATACTCAGATGCTTGGGAAGGAAGGATCTTCTCTTTCATATTAGTTTGGAAACTTCTTGTGTCTAAGCATCTGAATTGGACTCTTTAGCCAATTTTGATTAAGAAAGAACTTTTCAAAGAACTTAACTGTTTGTTTCCTTTATCAGTGGATGCGGTTTTTAATCTGCAGTAGCACTTTATTTTATAAGACTCGCTTTTCATTTAATCTCATTATAATAAAATTATATCATAGTTGCATTTTGGATTTCCTGTTATTCCCTCCTCATTCCTTCCCAAAGAGCAGGAGTGAGTCAGAGGATTGTGTTCCCTGTGCATGGCCTGCTCACCCTCCTGTGTCTCATCCTCATCTTGTGCCTCCTACGTTTGGTCATGGAAAACTAAAGGTCACTTTTTAAATAGCTAGTCAGATATGTTTGTAAATTCCTGATAACGTTAAGGTTTAGTGGATGACCCAGCATTCAGTAATTAAGTTAGAGATAATAGCAGCATAATAACATCCTGGATGTGTTGCTAGGACGCTTCTCATTTACGGAGTGAGGAGTTCCCACAAACGTTCTGACCTACATTCTGAATTACTAGAAAGAAAGAAAAACAAAACCTATGCCTCCGCTGTAGGCCCATATTTTAAGGCCCATATTTCTATATGGCATGGCAGCCAGGCTCTCAAGCCATAGTTCGCACCTGAGGTAGCCCTCCAGACAGGCTGTCGCTAACCTAACAAAGGGTCAGAATGTTGCTCTGGTCCTTCTTTGTAATTTGGAGGATGCCTGAATAGAGGTGCTAATTCAAGCCTACATGACAGAGCTAGCATACTGACCAGGGAGATGTGTCAGCCGGCATAGGTAGATGTGGACATGACTAAAAGCCATTTACCTGGTTACCTAGGAAAGAGAATGCTAATGAATTTCCCCCTCAGTTTACATTTTGATATAAAGGCTGTTTGGAGTATAAACGAGAGAAATTTTCAGGATGTAAACTCAGGATTTCATGAGGGACCACTGAGAATCTCCCTCCCGATAAACCCATGTGAGTTGTGTCTTTATTCCCTCACCTCCATGCCGACCTGGAGAGATAATTTATAGTTCAGGCTGCCACCAGACCATGACACTCCACCCATGGAACGTTTATGGGATAGATGAGGTGAACTCTTGGGAGCGTAAACTACAGAATTCTAACATGTAATGGACGTGTTAATCCAGTAAGGCAAACAAATTTAAACATCAGGTCATTGGATATGCTATTCATGTACAGAGATTGATTGATGAGTTCAATCAGGGATCAGCCCATGTCACAGCTATACAATTTGGAATCAATGTCATGTGCTTAACTAATATAATTGAACTGTTATTAGGAGTGGTTCACCAGCCTGGTTCATCAACCATGCTATGCAGAGAACCTTTTACAAATACAGATTCCCAAGTCTGAGACTGAGAAATTCTGACTCAGTCTAGGGTGAAGACTTGGGGTCCCAATGTGCAACCAATAGAAGAATCTATTAGTTTGGAAACTTCTTGTGTCTAAACATCTGAATTGGAATCTTTAACCAAGTTTGATTAAGAACTTAAAGCACATTAGAGACCCAAAGATGAGGAAGGAGTTTGGATGCCATAGCGAATGGCTTTGCCCTTCTCCCTATGCTACATCCTGAGCAACAACTGAAGCTGGTGTTGTCGGCTTCCCCAGAAAGTAATTCCCCCAATCGTAGGGGACATTTGTCTGAAAACATGCCTGATCCAAAGTTTGTCTGACATGTAGATATGTTCATTTTCAATACTGAGATAAAAGAGTCCTGGGGTAGGATTTGGACTGTCACCTAGATATGCAATTCGAAGTTCTCTAATATGAAGGAGCCCAGGTGTGAGGACTGCAGTTCCCAGATGAACCAAGTGCAATAGTTTGGCTGACTAGGACTTTACACATTCATTCACTAATTTCCCAATTACTTAATTCCCTTATGCCTTATGTGACAGGGTAGTAGGGTGGTGTGTCAAGGACAGTGGGGGAAACTATGTAGAATAAAAGGTGTATATATAATCTAAGATAAATTTACACACTAAACATAGGTCATGGTCACTCATGTGAGGACACTTCAAAACAAGAAGATTAAAGGGTTGACAGAGTGGAGACAGCCCTGAATTGTTTTAAAACACACACAGGTTATGATGAACACAAATATTTAGATGGCTTAGGCAACTTTATGACCACTATCTAAGGAAGTAGTAGAGTTATTAATTACTCTTTTTTTTCCTTTGGTAGACTTAGCTGTCCTGGAACTTACTCTATAGACTAGGCTGGCCTTGAACTCACAAAGATTCACCTGCCTCCGAAGTGCTGGGATTAAAGGCATGCACCACCACTGCCCTAAAGTTATTAATACTTAATTTAAGTGTTTCCATTGGTAGAAACAGGAAAAAAGCACTCAGCTTTTAAGGTTAAGTTCAAGTATCACCTCTTACGTGAAGCCTTGTGTAGCCAAAGTGACAAACAAGTTCCCCTGTTGCGCTCCTAATGCACTGTTTATATGCACTTCCCAGGCATGTGTCCACACTCCCCCAAACATCATCATAAAACACCTGGAGGACAGATACACACACAGTGTTTACCTACCTTCCAATTCTCCCGGTGCTGGCCACACAGTATAATGCAATCCAACACATGTGAAACCTCACAAACACCATGGTACACATGGCTGGGTCCATGCTGCCCAATCACAGCTCCGGTCTGACACTGTGCTCCCTCTGAGGCCTGTTTTCTGTCCTTTCTTCCTCTCTTCTCTTTCCTTTTCTATGCACTGTTCTTCCATATAAGAGGATGGATTTGAACTGCCTTTCACTTGTCAGTTTTCCCCTTCTTCTGACTGACCAAACAATTAATCTGCATTCTCGTCTAACTAGGCACTAGTCATCATATGGTTGTTGAGATTTTGAAAGAGAGATGGGGAATAAAGGAAGGAAGAAGGACTGGGAAAAGGAAGAAGTGAAGGAGTAAGAAAGAGTAAGAGAGAGAAAGAAAGAAAGAAAGAAAGAAAGAAAGAAAGAAAGAAAGAAAGA
>LOEQ01000507.1:332501-346925 GCA_001685075.1 Bramus lutescens
TCTCTCTCTCTCTCTCACACACACACACACACACACACACACACACACAGAGAAACATAGGAACATAGAAAAAGGAACATGAAAAGGAATATATATCCATGTGTCTATATGGGTTTTTTCATCCCCTCCACATGCCAACTCTTCCTTACCCTTAACTGCTGGCATTGAAGTTGCTGTCAGCTGGACTTGGTTGTTACTCCTCCATACATTTTCCTCAAAAGAGAAAAGGAAGGCTCATCAGTGAGGGTCAAGGTCCCCGGTCAGTCCTGTCCCAGTCTCTACTGATACCTTTCCCAGTGATGCAAAGTGTTAGAGTTGGAATATTTGTGAAAACACAAATTTGGAGCTATTTAAGCCCTACATAGCTTCCCAGTCATCAAAAGAGGTACTTCGTAGTTTTTTTTTAAGTTGTAGCACAGTCTAGCTCTGAACCTGGGATCCTCCTGCCTCCACTTTCCAGTATTAAATTGATAGCCCTAACATCATGCATTGAATATATTAAGAAAATCAGGAATTAGAGCAAGAGGCCACCAGGCATGTACATTCTGCACCAAGTATTTGGTAAGCTGGTTTCAAGAGAGGTGAGCCTTGTTCAGTAGGGACTTGTCTGGATGGAGGAGGAGGTTCAGTTGCTGCATGAACCTGAGCAACATCAAAGGAGTGACCAAAACACATCCCAGAGCCACACTATCAGAATTCAAAACCAGGGCAATGTGCCTACGGAGCATGCACAGAGCAATGGGCCTACAAAGCACACACAGAGCAATGTACCTACAGAGCACAACAGAGCAATGGGCCTACAGAGCACACACAGAGTAATGGGCCTACAGAGCACACACACACAGAGCAATGGGCCTATGGAGCACACACCAGAGCTGCGGAGCACACACAGAGTAATGGGCCTACGGAGCACACAACAGAGCAATGGGCCTACGGAGCATGCACAGAGCAATGGGCCTATGGAGCACACAACAGAGCAAGGGGCCTACGGAGCACACAACAGAGCAATGGGCCTACGGAGCACACACAGAGCAATGGGCCTACGGAGCATGCACAGAGCAATGGGCCTATGGAGCACACAATTTTTATTGTTATTAATATTTTGCTCTGGTTTTGCCCCAACAATGTTGTTCGAAAGTCACTGTTCTCCAGTAATCAAGAAAACCCAACTTAAACATTTCTAGAGTGGGTACTCAGCAACAAGCAGTCCTTTTCTCTCTTCTTCCACCATGGCCCCTTGCGGGCACAGGAAGAAACTGGATATTTCTTTTCTTTTTGTAGTTCTGTGGCTCAAACCCAAAACCTTGTGCAGGCTAGGCTGCGCCTACCCCCTACCACTCCACCACAAAGCTGTATCCCAGCTTGGGAATAAATAATATTATCTCCCCAATTCCAGGGGGCTTCAAGGGGAGAGAGAAAAGAAGGCTGGAAGGCGAAAGTAGCCTCAAGTGTTTGAAGTCTTAACCCAAGCCAATACATGATCTTTCTCGGGCTCCAACTATTGACTCCGTTACTGTGTGGTCTTAACAACTACTCTTAGTTTCTTCTATCAATTCAACAAGCACCATTTAGCACTTCTCCTAATGTATGTGCCATATATGTCCTGAAAGAGAGCAAAATGCTCCTTTCCCTGAAGAATTACTAGTTAAGGCAAGGCACATACAAAAGCCACGGGGAAATCATACTCACCACGTCCAGTCCCAGAAGGAAGAATAAAGATCACAGCTGTCCAGAGGTGATGAGACAAAGTAACAAAATGCTAGGATGGAGGATAAGGCATTCATGATGCTGTGATGAGCAGGTGTGGAAACATGGAGGGCACCCTAATACATCATGAGCTAACATCACCTTCTGCCTTGTAGCAGCATCCCACATCCTCTGCCAACCCAGATCTGATAAGGCTGTTTTTACTGTTTTTACTGGATTTTAATATGCCTGTACTTCAGGACCTTTCTCTAACTTGTTTAAAAAAAAAAAACTTGTGCAAATGAGAGGCAGAATATAAATCACATCTCTGAAGATACCTAAGACACCCCCAAACTCCAACTCTCCTGTCTTTCTCTTCTTCTCCACCTCTCTCCCTGTTTTTCTCCCCCCTCCCTTCCTTCCTTCCTTCCTCTTTACCTCCCTCCTTCCCTCCTCCCCTTCCTTCCTTCTTTCCCATTCTTGATTTGAAGCTTCTCGAGCCAGAGTAATCCCTGAACTAGAACATGAACTTGGAAGTTAGAAACCCAAGCTAGTCCTTGCCACATACCAATAATGTAAATGTAACCTTTAACCACTCTGAACTTGAAAACCCTCATTCACAAACTGCGGCTAATAATTCTGCATTTCATCGTTGGGGCTCTACATAATCATGATTAAACACACCAACACTTGGGAGTGACTGAGGTGTGCTGTGGACACCCTTCTGTCTGCTCCTCCCACCTTCACACCTAGAATGCTGTTCTGTCTGCTCCTTCCCTAACCATAACTTTTACTTAGATTTGACAATGAGCCCCAAGGAAACTCTACCAAGAGATACTATGTGGTTCTTCCACTGGGACTCACTTTACGTCAAGAGTCTACTTTCTATTTCAGGGTTTTACAGGATAATTTTGCCCCTCTTACCAAGGGAACATTTTGTTTTTACCCGGTTTGCTTATACTTTGGCTCTGTTTATATTTGTACAATCATTGGGCTGCTTCTTTCTCCTATTTACTCATCCTTCTGAAATCAATCTAACTTAAATGACTGTCACATGTCCTGAAAGGGCTGCAGCCGAGACCCCGTTTCACTTTGTTTGTACAGTGCTTGGGTCGAAGCATGAAGGAAAATCGCTCAGCCAATGCAACAACTCTAATTCAGTCCTCCTGGAAATCTTCCTTTCCTTCCCACAGGCCCCAGTCCTGGCAGCCTGAGGGAGGTCATACCAGTCATCTTTGTCGTAAAACCAGAAAGCCAAGCACAGACAGGTGGTGAGATTCATCCTCTGCTGCTTGTGTGTGTCTTCCTTCTTCAAGCCTGCCTTTTTTCCCTACCATATGTCCCATTCTGGTCTCCAAACTTCCCACTTGGAGCAGAATGCTGCAAAGCATGGTGAGAACACGAACTTGAATTGTAAAAGTTACACGCTTAGCTGCTGAAAGACCCTGGAGCTGAATTTCTATCCATTTCCCCCCAAAGAACAAAGAAAGAGGCACACAGCACGGGGTGAGGAAGACCTGGTTCCTGCCCACCCCATCATCCTCTAGAACATTTATGGCCCTAGATAAGTAAGTGGGTCACCTTTTCCACTCCATTAGATGTATACTCTTTAAAATTATCTCACAACACCTTCAGTCAATAGGACAAGCCTCACATGAATGCTTGTAGACGAGGTTTGTAAGTGGGATGCTCTTCAATAGCACATGCAATTCTCTTTTGTTCTAACTTTACTTTATTGGAAAAAAATCTTAAAAACTTAAAAACATGCTATTTGGGAGAAAGGGGATCAAAATTCAAAGATGACCTTGTTTTGAGTGTGACCTGAGCAAGAGCTTCAGTGAGCTGCTGTGGCATGCTGCTTTGCAGGAAGCCAGGAGCTGAAAACCATAACCAACACAGATGTCTTTGTCCTAGATGTTGGCCACTATTCATATTCTGTCCTTAGAGACCCCTTCTTTGCTCCTTTCTGGGCTCTCTCATCAGTGTGAGACACATCCAGACAGAAGATCTGGGTGATAAGTACTGGGGGAAGATGACTTTCTCAGTAAGGAAAAAAAAAGAAAAAGAAAAACTCCTAAAGCATGGTCTCATGTCTGTGTCCCATCCCCAAGACCTTCCTGCTATGAAATTTATGTTAGGCTAGCACTGTTCGTGTTAGAAAAAGCCCTTCAAATCAACTCTGGCCAAGGGGCTCCATAGAGACAGTAAAAGTCATGGAACAGTGTGATCTCAGCTTCTAAAGTTTTCGAGCTCACAAGCACAGCGCACCAACTGTCACGGCTGTACATCTTGTGGCTCTACAATCTAATTGAGGAGGTACTGCCAAGCACAATTTATTGACAGGAACCTGTTAAATAAAGTTATTGTAATTCTCAGCAGCATGCTGTGTCATGGCTCCTTTGATAGAAGACAATGTTCTCCAACCTTTCTGTGCCGGTGCCTAATAAAGAGGGGGAAGGAGGCTTCAGGGATAGCCATCACCATTACCTGAAAGCATCTAAACCCAAGTTGGATGGATGTTTCCAAAACCTGCGTTCTCAGCATATACCGCAGTGGCGGTTTCTTCTGACAAAGCTAGCGAAGTCAATAAATGAGATTTTGTAGGCTCAAGAACAGAGATCAACAGCCTGCCTGCTGCATTTTCCACGGTGCTACAGTCCTCATGAATTAGACTCACCTCTGAAAACAGACCAGAAACGACAGAGGAGAGAAAGCAGAGAGTTCAAATCACAGACAAAGGTGATTGGGTAATGTATCTTGGAAGACTCCCCACTCCAAAGACTTACTTATTTTGGATAGCACTTGTCAATTCACCTAGTGTACCCTGCACAGGTTCCAATGAAAATAAAGCAACTATTGAGTACAATACACACTGGGGAGGGAATTTTGCCTCTCTGTGAAAAATAAATAGGATGGTATCACAGTAAGGGTGCCTGCTTGCGGGGGACGCTTGATTGTTTTGGATCTACAGTCCGAAGTCTTCGCATTCCTCGGGAACTCTCTTAGACCATGAAATCTATCACAGTGTGATAAGGAAGGAACTCTACCAAGAAACATTGCCTGGCTTCTTGGCTTACTTCAGGCATATAAATCATTGATTCCGTTCACCGGTTTTCCCCAACTTAATCTGTCCTGACCATCTCGGCTTCCATCTGGCTGTTTACTAGCCTCTCCCACTGATGCGTGCAGAAAACATTTGTCTTCTCCTGGGTTGCATTCAGTGTCCTGTGGGTCTGGGTGCTCTCAACCCTCTCCCCAGTCATGTTCATAAGTTCGATGAAACACGGAACCCTCTTCTCGGCTGTAAGTCCAGGCCCCTGCTAATACCCAAATCTGAAGCCGCTGTGTCTCTCACCTGCTCTTGTCTGCTTGGAACCTCCACATTTAATGTGGGAAGAGCAGCTGGCTCCCTCATGGGCTTTCACCCTTGCACTCGCTCTACCATAGCTCTATAATATGTATTCACATCTCAAAGGCATCTCCCCAGGAGTCTATCATTGTTATCAATGTTTTTAAGGGTAGTACCTCACTTACCACCTTCATACCTTAATTCAGATGCTTTCAGCACTCTGCAGCAGGAAGATCACCCCTTTTATCCTAAATCAACTCTTCAGACTGATGCCCATCACAACCCTGCCACCGGCACCTGCATCTTGAGTGTGACTCATGAGGGTTTCCTAGAGGATCAGGAATCTCAAGATGATCGAAGAACCAATTCACAGTGAGTCCTGGATCTCTCTGAGCTATCTGGTATACACTGGAGCTTCATCCGTCTTTTCCAAGAAGAAATAAGAGCCAAGAGCATTCAAAAGCAAAGCAAGTGCTTCTGAATTCTTTCTCTGTCCATTAATCATGTCCACTGGGTGTCCGATACAACGCATTATGCTAGATACTCAGAGGAAAATGCAAGAAACTGGAAACGAATCCATCATAGCTATGCATGAATTTGCTTGTGGTGAGTAGGAGATGCACAAATACCATAAGGCCTATGGAGGAAATGCTAGGGGAAAAGGTCCTTCCACTGGCCCAAAAGTGGATCCCAGTATGAAGAATGATCTTCAAGTCTCAACTTCCCATGTGGTAGACAGAACAGTACCAAAGAAAGTTGTTGGTTTTCTTAACCCTCAAACTTATGAATAGTTACTTGACATGGTGAAACCATCTTTAAAGGTGTAATTAGGTGAGGAGCTAGGGCTGGGAACCTTGGATCATCTGCATGAGCCCAAATTAACCACACGTGTCCTTATAGGGCAAAGAGAATCTGCAGAGAAGGGGCTGTGGTGATGGGAGGGGCCGGAGAAGGAGCTCTGAAGACACTGCCGTCAACGCTGCCCTTGAACACACAGGAAGGGAAAGCCATGGAGGGCAGGAGGCCTCAAGTAGTAGAAAATGTCAGGAAATCAGATTAACCTGGAAGGTTAATCCAGCAAAGAGCAGCCCTGATACTCCCTGGGGATTCTGACTCACAGAAACTTAAGATAGCAAGTTTGTTTGAGGCCATTATGCTGGTGGTAACTTGTTACAGCAGCAACAGAAAACTGATACCTATTTTCCAGGGGACAGGCACCCTAATTAGCAAGTCTGCTCTTCCAAACTACACAGCCAAGGACCAGCCCTAGTCTTGGGCCTAACAATGATGGAATCTGTTAAGACCTCTCAAAGTACTCTAAACTCCCGCAGAGTGAGAATAGGTCCCCTAGAACAGGTACATGCCAAGCAGAGTACATGCCAATCCGCACAGTGCCGCCATGGAAAACAGGTCTGGCCACAACATGTTCACAATAAAGAGCTGTAATTTGCTAAGTGCCTAACACTGGTAGGTTTCTGTTAGGCATACCATGTATGCCAAGTCTAATTTCTCCCATTACCATATAAGATGAACAGAGATGTTACTGCATCAGTCACTAATTAAGAAAATGCTCTACCAGACTTGCCGACAGCCCAATCTTATGGAGACATTTTCGCAACTGAGGTTCCCTCCTCTGGTAACTCCTGTGTCAAGTTGACATAAAACCAGCCAGTATAGGTAGGTTTTCCTATGTCAGTTAGCCTAATCATGACAATTTCTCATGAGCCAGAGGCTAACCCAATCAAGACAGCCCCTAACAGTGATGCCTAGAGGCCTGTCTCCTGGGTGATTCTAGATCCTGTCAAACTGGAAATCTGCACCAACCATCACAGTCACATACATGTTAGGCCTGTGTTGCCTAATGCTAAAACTCTTTTTTTCCCCTCTACATACCACTGATGTTTCAGAAGCACCTAAAATGTTAATGCATTATCCATGCACCACTCCAAGTCCCAGGTCTCATTGTCCTCTGTGGCTGTGAGTAATAGCTCAACTTCACCGACTGCTGCTCCCAATGAGATAAGCCAAGAGTTCCTCTCAGTCTCCCAGCTATTGTTATTGAGATCTGGGGGCTGTCTCCTGAGAGTTCACAAAAAGTCCTCACTGTTTCCCCCTCCCCCAAAGTAGCATCCTAGCCAACTCCAGAAGGTCCCAGGAGGAAAATGACCCAGTCAGATGCACTCATTGGACCCATGCTCTTTGATAGCATGATGCCTGGGCCATGGTTGCTCTTGGCCCTCCCCTGAGGAGTACATCGACTTGGTCTCAATCTTCATGTCCCACCCAAACTCCTATCCTACTCATCAAAGTGATGGTAGGAGGCCGAGGATGGAGCTCAGCGTTAGCATACATGACTAGAATACCTGAGGCCTTCGGTTGAAGCCTCAGTATCATGTACACACAAGAGAGAGAGGGTGATGATAAGGTGGGGCTGATGGAAAGGTGATTTGACCATTGGGGATGAAATTGGGACCATTATAATAGAAGATGTGTAGAGACATTTTACTTCTCCTGATGCCACATGATGGTGCAATAAGCAGGTACCATCTAAGAACAAAAAGCCAGCCCCCACTACATAGTGAATCTATTAGCATCTTAATTGTGTACTTCCCAGGCTCTGGAACTACAAGGAGAAATAAGTTGCTGTTGTTATATTAGCTACCAGGATTATCGCATCCTGTTAGGTTAGCAATCTGAGCAAGTGAAGAAGACAACAGTCTCCCTGGCAGTGTACGAGCTCGGGCTGTGCTGGGACCTGTGCACAGGGGAACAAGCAGTGTCTCTTGGCTCTAAGTCTTCAGTTTACAGCATTACCAATAGAAGCTCCTTGCCTCGCCAAGCAGCTCAACATCTGCCTGTAATCCTCCATCTATCAGAAACTTGCCACATGCATTCCTTGCTATTCTGAACATCTGCCCTCCTCTTCCAGTTAACCCACTGAATCATAAGGAACTCTATTTGGATTCTCTTAATCAGAACAAACTAGACTGTGCTCAAATAGGTATATGATATACACCATAGTTACACATTTCAAATCCAGTGTCACGTCTGATCTTCACAGTATCTCTCATGGGGTATGACATCATTCCCTTTGTCAAAGATGAAAAATGAAATCTTGAAAAGGTAAGTGGCTTATCCAAGGATGCTAGTGACCAGAAGAGTCAGGACAGAATCTGGGGCTTTCTTGTTGATGTAGTGTTGGGTTGAGGCCCCTCATAAGGAAAGCTTCGTAGGAACTCAGGAACTAAGAGTGCCTTGGTCTGAAAGAGAACATCAGAGGCTGAGATGACATGCCTATCTCATCCCGGGAATCTGGGATTCTTCCTCCCCTCCTCCCAGAACAGTAAGTATGACAGTCTCTGTAAGGCACGGAGATACCTAGGGAGAGGGAGACAGAGAGTCCCAGATGTAGAAACCAGCTGTGCATATGGAAGGAATATGAGGGGAGAGTTTTGTCCTCTTCCTATGATATCAGCCACAGGGCCATCTTCCTTTTCCAAAGTGTATCCTAGACAGTAGGCCTCAGAAAGGACCTGAACTCAACTGAGCAAAAAAGCTTTGAACAAGAGGGAAAGCAATAATAATAGTAATAGTCAGTTGGCTCTTCAGTCAGGCCTGTTTTCCATGTCCCCTAAAATAGAATATATAAAGAATTAAGCTCTTCCTCTGGAGTCTGCTGGCTTTCGCCAAATGTGTGTGTGAAGCATAAAAGGCCTTTCTATAAACCTCAGGCTCCTCCAGAAAACCTCTTCCCCTGTCACGTGGGCCCTGGCTGGCCAGGAGGCTCTGCTCCCTCAGTCAAAGACAAGACTGCGGCCCCTGGAGAGTCCTGCCGAAGAGGGGGAAGGAAACTATTTTGTTTGGAGCTTGGGGTGCTTGTTTGGCCACAGGGTAGGAGCAAGAACTCAGGGCCGCTCAATCTCTTATGATATAACCACCCCACTCCCGAAATGCTGGAGGGTTATAAAAATTACATGTTAAAGACAGCGCTAAATTTGAACTTCTGCTTCAAATGTGTAACTCAGGAGGAGGGACGGATTTCCTCAGTGTTATCTCTGTGGTGCCTGTGGGATCAGCACTGGAAGTATGCTTATACCCCCAAAGCCCCACACAGGGATCCCTCCTCTTAGCCCAGCAGGCTGAGTGGACCCTAGAACGGATGTCCCAGTAGAGCCATTCAGTCTCCCGTGCCCTGGGCCGAGTGCCCAGGAAATTCATGGCGGATTATAGGGGCTCAGCAAGTTCATAGTGAATGAGAGAATACAGACCTTGGCAAACTCACTCCATGGCCCCTAATCCTCTTCTTCTTACCCTCTTTCCCTATAACTCACAAACAAGCCAGCACCCTCCACTCATAACGGTTGGAAGGAAATTCCATTTTTATTTGATTCAGAAAGCACTTGTGAGGTCCTGTGCTCATTGTTAAGTGTGTGCAGTCCCTCCAGGAGCTGTAAGCTAGGGCCAAGCAGCCAAAGCACAGAGAGAAAGGCACCAATAAAGAAGGGAGCATTTTGAGAGCACAGTTCCCTTGGCTTGAGATGAACTTTCCTCTCACTCAGAATCCTGGGAATCTGGCTGCTTGCCTGAAACTCTTTGAGGCAACCATCTCCACATGGAAGAACCCAAAAATATTCAGCCACTGGTGAACCCAACAGCCCAACCAGGGTCTCCACTCCCTTTGAAGTACTTTGTGTGTTTTAAAGTGTGGCAGTGCTGGCAGAATCACCTTGTCAAAGAGCTCCAAGTGGTGCTGATACTCCCAGAGAAGCCCAGCACTTAAACAGATGTGCCTGTGTCTTTAAACCAGGGCGGTGATTCCTAATCCCTGCACTTGGGGGGAGGAGACAGAAAAATCAAGAGTTCAAACTCATCCTTGGCTACACAGCCAGTTCAGGGCCAGCCTGGCTAAGTGAGACTCTGTTCCAACAACAGAACTACGAAGTAGCCCCATAGAATGTTCCTGTCTGCCGCAGTCCCGTGTGTTTGGAGGGCGGCATCAACAGCTGATCAGTCTTCACCCAGCTGTAGTCAGCTCTGGCTGGCCAGCCTTTCCTTTGGACTGGCTCTCTCCACATTCCCAGACTTTTGTGAGCCTTCTCGATCTTATCTGGCAGCTTTCCAGAGGTTTCCTCTACCACCTGGAGAGACATTCAAACCGGTCATCGGAGACTACCTCCCATGCAGGCTTAGGGCTGCTTCCCAGACACCGGGGAACTTCTGCCTGAACCTCTTCCCCAGTACAGAATGCCAGCTCACTTCCTCTCTACTTCTCCCCTTCATACCACGCGGCGAAAGGAAAAAGAAAGGGGGAAAGATTAAGATCTGAAGTCACGCATAATCTGGAGGGCTGGGTCCTATATCCATCTCTTTGGCTCTAAGTTTGGAACAGTACAGATGAAAACGATGATGGCAATGATGACCTTAAGAATATACTCAGTGGTTGTTGTGAGGATTAAAGGAATTCTGCACATTCCAGTTACAGTGCATCCCCTCGGGATAACGGGCTTCTCCCTGCTGTCTCCCTAATCCTCTGGGTCCCTCAAAGCATCATCTGAAGATGCAAAGTCCTGAGCCACAGGGCAGGGGGATGGCTGTAATGGTGGGTGGGCCTGCAAGGATCCAGAAAAAGTGGCTGCATTTCTCGTGCCACCACACTGAGACAGTTTTCTTCTCGTGCAAGTATAAGTAAGCAGAAAATAAAACTTAACAATTTGTACACCATGAAGGAATCCTGTATCATAAGAGAAAGAGTAGGAGTAATTCCTTAAGGATTTCTTTATTTTGTCTGCATGTTTCTCTGTGCAACCACATCCTTGCCTGGTGCCTGCAGGAGTCAGAAGAGGGCATCGGACCCACTGGGAGTAGAGCTATAGAGAGCTGTGAGCCACTCTGCAGGTGCTGGGGATCAAACCCAGATCCTCTCCAAGAGCAGTCAGTGCTTTACCACTGAGTCGTCTCTCCAGCCCCGAAGCAGACAACAAAAATAATTTTCAAAAGGTTTATCTATTTTTTTAAACTGAGTTTTCCCTGTATTTCAGAACAAAATTAATACAGAACCTTGACTTTAACACACAAAAGGAAACTGGGTGTTCCAGTTCACCAGGATACCAAGGCAGAAGTGAAGGACAGACCAGGAGGAGGTGACAGAAAGAGGCAGTTTGGGGAGGAGAAGAAGAGGAGGAAGAAGAGCATGCAGAGTTAAGGAGAGGATAGCATTTTTAAAGTACTATAGCAGAGTTTAAAATTAATCTTTAAAGGAGTAGACTTAAGAATACTTGGGCGTTGTAAAATGGTTCACTGAGTAAAGGCTTGCAGCCAAGCCCAAAGAGCTGAGTTCAATCCCCAGGACCCACATGGCAAAAGAAGAAAACCAACCTCTGTAAGTTCTTCTCTGACTGCCACACTTGCACCCTGGCATGCACACAAATACAGACACATGCATACACACACACACACACACACACACACACACACTATAAATGCAAATTTTTTAAAGTGCTAAACATTGGGGCTTGGGTGTTGCTCAGTGGTACTGTGCATGCTTGCATTCTCCAAACCCTGGTCTCAATCCCAGCACTTCAAAAATTAATTAATTACAGAGTTTTAAAAAATGTAGAAAATTCAGCCATGTAAAATGCAAATAAGAACATCTCACCCAGAATCACATGAAAATGGCAAAGAGAGGAAATATTGAAAGGGATAATTGTCTATATGAATGACAAAAGCAACCCAATACATGGGTGGGCCATTGATGCTCTTCACAAAGGAACAGAAAAGTGATATTTCAGAATGATACCAAAGTAGGAAATTCGAAGGTTAGAATAAGGGTGGCCTTGACTCTGGTGAGAAAAGACCTCATGAAAACACCACAATCTGCCTGAGCATGGCAGCACTTGATGAGGCTGAAGCCCAAAAATCTCAAGTTAGGCCAGCATGGGTTTCAGAGCAAGAGCCTGTCTCAAACAGCCAAACTCAAGGAAAAAGCCACATTTTTCTGTTAGAGCATTCTCTTGGAACCCTGCCACCATGCCATGAGGAAGTCAGGTGGCCAAATAGAAGCCACATGGACGTATTCTGGCTGATGTCTGTAATGGGGGTCCAAGCCCTCACCTGCAGCAGATGCTGGACACCTGAGTGAGCCTTCAGTCCTAGCCAGAGTCACCTGTAGCCTTCAAACAACCCTAAGCGAGGCAGTATGAGATACCCTCACCTAGCCCTGACCAAACCTGCAAGTTCATAAGCAAACAGTTGCTGTTCTGAGCCACTAAGCTTGGCAGTTTTATTAAGCAACAACAGATAGCTTGAACACCAACCAAAGACTCCCTAACTAAAAAGAGAGAGGATGTGGCAAACTGGTGACTTGCTGTGGCTGCCCGGGGAATTGAGATGTGGTGGGGGCAGAAAGAAACAGAAGGCTCAGGCTCTATCCTCCCCTCACAGCATCAGGAAATTGCTTGGAACATTGAATCTTCAGTGTGTGTTTCCCTAATACCACTGTGCTTATCTAAGATACCCTCTAGCCATCATTTGGGGATCTAACCAGCTTTTGGGAAAACTTCCTATGCTCACACTCCCATGCAAGAGGCATCTTTCCATGTTTACAGCTTGACTTCAAGAGTTATTTTCCAGGCAGGGGTCACTTAGAAGAGAGTAACGGGGAATGTTTAGGCAAACCATCTTGGAGCTGTGGCAATTATAATTCCTAAGGCGATGGAGCAGAAGAAAATCAGAGATTACCACAGGGGCCCGACTTCTTTCTCTTAGCCCCTGATGTCCTTTCTACTACTGATGGTTCTCAAAGCCTTGCTTTGGGTGCTCCTGGGGTAACTGGCTTTCCACCTGCCTGAGGCTGTCTCACCAGCAGAGCTATGGGCAGCCTCAGGAGAGCCACCAGCCATTCTTCTAGGCCCTTCAGCACTGCCTGCATTCAGGCTGGTTCCTCTCTGATTCACTCTCTGAGAAACCCAGAGTATCTGCTGAAGGCACAGTAGCTCCCTGTGGCAGGTCTGCAGTTGGGTACTGGGTAAGGAGCAGAGAAGGAGAACCCCTTAAACCTCCCCAAACACAGGGTCCTCCCTGGAAAAGGATGTGAAAGATTTAAACCCTAAGAATAGAGCACCATATGTCCCAGTAACCTCATTAGTGCCTATCGTGTTGTGGTATATTAATTTATGATGTGTTACATTCATTTATGCTGTGGAATATTTGTTTAATGATGTCAGTGATGCAAAGATGGTTGCAGTCTTTTATGTTGCATTTGTTTAACTCTGCGAAGCTGTGTTACTTCGCCTGTCTAAAACTCCTGATTGGTCTCACAAAAAGCTGAACCTCCAATAGCAAGGCAGGAGAGGGATAGGTGGAGCTGCCAGGCAAAGAGAATAAATAGGAGAGAAGAGGAGGGATGAGAGAGGAAAGGAGGAGAGGGGGATGCCAAGGGCCAGTCACAAAGCCAGACATGAAATAAGAAGGGAAGAAAAGATACACAGAAATAGGAAAAGGTAAAAGTTCAAAGGCAAAAGGTAGACAGGATGATTTAAGAAAAGCTGGCTAGAAACAAGCCAAGCAGAGGTCGGTGATTTATAAGTAATAATAAGTCTCCATGTGATTATTTGGGGGCTGGTTGGCAGGCCCCTAAAAGAGCAAAGAGCAAGAAGAAAAAATTACATTATAGAGCTATAGAAAATGAAATCAGTATATCAAAGGGACACCTGTAGCCCCTTGGTTATTGTAGCACCGTTCAGAATAACCAAATATAAAATCAACAGAGGCGCCTACCAGTGCACAAGTGAGTTAAACAAAATGTGGTATAGGTGCACAACTGGGTACTAGTCATCCATTAAGAAGGGAATGTGTCATTTGTGTCAAGGTAGAGCTGAAGGCCTTCCTGTTAAATTTAGTAAGCCAGACACGAAAAGACAAGTGCTGCATGATCTTATTTGTATACATTAAAATATCCATGATATAACAGAGAGCAAAGTATTGACAACAGAGACTGAGAGGGGAAAAGGGAAGGGATTGAGGAGGTTTAGGAAGAGGACACCAAAGCACACATAAGTAGAAAGTAGCAGTTCTTGTGTTCTCTCAAGGGTACCCATGGCCTATAGCCCATGATCCATTTCAAAGTAACAACAGACCTTCCAAGGTCAGCCCATAGAGATGATTCATGTTTGAGTAGGCAGAAATGCTAGCTGCCTTGATCTGATCATTATACTTTGCGTGCCTGTAGTGAACTGTTAAGTTATATGTCACAAACATGCACAAACACTATGTGTCAAAAGTAAACAAATAGCAGGAACTGATGGAACACAGCTGTGATCCCAGCATTCAGGAGGCAGAAGAGGATCAGAAGCTCAAGGTCAGCCTGGAATGCTTAGCCAGACTCTGTCTCA
>LOEQ01000507.1:358329-376322 GCA_001685075.1 Bramus lutescens
TGTGTGTGTGTGTGTGTGTGTGTGTGTGTGTGTGTGTGTGTGTATGCATATGTGTGTACATGTGTTCATGCATGCGTGAGTATGTGCTTGTGTGTACATGCATGCATGCATGTATGCATGTGTGTGGTCTCAGTGTTACCTATAACTCTCTTGCCCTTACATCAAGATTCAGCTCTCTATGACCATGTCCTGATCTATCTGATTCTTTTCCCACTCACATTCGTTCTTACTTATCTCAAAATTCCCCTGTGCTGGGAGAGTGATTTTCAGCAGTGCCAAGAGTATGCTGTTTTGGACCTCTTCCTTTGAAAACAATCCACTCTTTTTCCTATCGTTGCATAAATCCCGGAGGCCATGGATACCTGAGCTAACACCCCTCAAAACAAAAGTATAAATATTAGGAAAATAAATCTGCAACTATGATAAAGAGGTCAAGTGGTCAGTTTGTTGTAAGTTGGTTCTTAACAATAAAAAAAAAATCTTCTACCAGCATCTTTGGCCCTGATATTATCTTAAAATAGGTCACCGAGATCTGGGGAAATGACTCAGGGTTAAAGGACTTGCCACACAAGCCAGAGGATATGAGTTCAGATCCCCATGAACACTGAATGAGCACCACAGCCTGCCTGGATTCCTAGCTTTGGTAGGCCAAGGCAGAGAATGCTGGATCAAAGCTCCCTCATGAAACTAGCTGGATCTGATCTCCAAGCTCTGGGTTTGACTGGCAGACCCCGCAACAAATAACAAGATTGAAGAGAGACCAAGCAACACATTCGATATCAACCATGGGCCTTCACATGTCTGAGCATACATGTGCATGTGTACCTGTACACACAAATGTAAACACATATACACACAAACACACACATCTCACACACAAGAAAGAAGAGGGAAATAGATTTTCACAAGAACCCTCTAGACTAGAGACAAAGAAAATTTAGGTCCACACGGTTTCAATAGTTGAACTAACAGCCATGTTGGGACATGACTCAGCTCTTCCTACCCTAGCAAGGAAAAGAGATTTCATGTGGGGTGAGTTCCCCCAAAGACACACAGCTATGATTTCAGAGACTGAGAATATCTAAATGTGTGTATGTGTGTGTGAATATATATATGTACATATATGTATTATATATATTCCCTGAGATATATTAACGTATAAATGAATTCCATGAAAAACTTAGGCGTAAGAAAAAAACAATGAAATGATTGCCTCAGAGAAAGTAGGCTGAACCATTAAGAACTTGTATGTTTTCTTTTCATTTATTATTATTATTATTATTTCCTTTTTCTGTGTTGAGGAGAGGTGTTGTAGAATGTGTTTTGGTCGCTTTTGTTTGGGTGACAGAGTCTTGTGTAAGCTTAGGCTGGACGCAAACTCCTGACCCTCTTCACTCACTCTAACAAGTGCCAAGGTTATAAATATGCCACCACACTCAGTTCTGGGTAACTTTGTTAGAAAGAAGGAACTTGTTCCAATTTTGTCTTTTGAGTAATACAGAGAGAAGCCACAAGAGAAATGCTTTAGGTATTGTTCAGTATCCAATTAAAATTGTTTATGAGACATCCCCCATGGTATTGTGTTTCTCTAAAAAGTTTATATTCATTACATGGATTTTCCTCATTTATATTTAATCTGAATTTTCAGGGGTTCAGTTAATGAAGATGTTTCTTAATTCTACCTACACCAAAAGACTGGGATTTCTTTTCATATCTCAGTTGGACTTTGGAAAGCATGGCTACCCACCAGCCCTTTGCTGGGGCTCTACATATTTCCATGTGAGGCCACTGAAATGAAAATTATACCTTGGGGAACACGGAGGTTGCCAGGAGCCACATGACTCTGGAGCTGTATATGTTTGAGGTTTATATTCGGTTTTGCTTATTTGCTTTTCTTGACAATATTTAGACAAAGCTCAAAAAGTCAAGTGCTGGTTATGTAGCTGAGCTGGGGGAAGGCTTTCCCAGCACGGATGGAGGCCTGGGTTCAATCTCCAGCATGTAATCAATAGAATATAGTAGTGCTGTTTAATCACAGAAGAGGTATAGGCAAAGAGGATCACAAGTTCTTCCTCCACCACATAGTGAGTTTATGGCCAGTCGTGGGCACATGAGACCCTAAATAAATAAATCCCAGGAAGACAATGAAAGAGGAAGATGAACAAAGAAGAGCAGGAAACAACCGCCGGAAACAAAGAGAAGGCTATATCCAAGTTCCTATGCTCGTGTGCACTTGAGGTCTTGGTACGTTCATCCTTTTGACTTTAATTAAAATATGTCAAACAAAAATCTGTCTCTTTGGACAGACACAGTATTTCATTAATCACAAAAGAGCAATAAAATATTGTTGTGTTCTTTAAGATCCAAATCTATAATCATCATGGCTGAGCTGAACAGTCTAGATCATAACAATTTGTCATCAGAAACCAGTCACATTAATTCCTGGAAGGAAGAAACCCTTCCCATGGCTCCAGTCCCCCCTCTGCTCTCAACACCCTCACTCTCTCCACTCTTATCTTCAGCTTTAATCCTTTGCTAACATGCTCCAAGGCTTCTCCCATGTCCAGTTACTGAAAATGCTGTTGTTTCCAGAGAATTAGGGAAGAACACTCTCCTAATCCTTACTTGATTTTTTTTTCTTGACTCATATCTCATACCAGTATCACTTCCTTCAGGAAGGCTCTTCCCAGGTCCCTTGCACATGGGAGGCTTGATGTACACTAACATATAATCTGATTTAAGATCAAATCGACACAAGGCAGCCCACACAGACTTACAGTCAAAGTTAGCCACCCAAGCACAGATAGCAACCATTACAAAGTCCAACACCAAGAAAACTTTTCAACCCTTGACATTAAATCAAGTATCTGTTAACAAAATTAGGTCATAAAAAAATCAAACAAGAAATGAAGTTGCAACCACCACCACCACCCCCCCAAAAAAAAAACAAAAAAATGATCAGCCATAATTCACTATAAGGAAAGCCCAAGAATCTCTATGTGAGGCATTTTGAATTGTTCTTGGTTGACTTCCAAAACACCACGTAGGAGGCTTGGCATGTGGAAGCAGAGATGATGGATTGAAAATAGAAAATGTGTGTATAAGACTTGGATCAGAAATAAAGGCAAGTAAGTGAAACCTTTGGAAAAGCAATTTGCAGGAAGACTAGAAGGGGTTTATGTTTGTTCAAAAGTCCCGAAGTAGAAATAAAGGGCAGCTGATTTAGTGAGCCCTCAACATATGCCTGGCAATGCAGTTCATCCAAAGCAACGTCTCATTTGATCCATCTCACAAGGTGGGCACCCTTGGGCTCTCATTTATAAAAGAGGTGACTCAGGTTTAAATAGTGAAGAAATTTCCCCAAAATCATAGCATGAAAATTGGTATTCAAATTCATATTTTAGGAGCATAAATTCTTAAACTCGCTGAACCATAAAATACCCAAAGCAAAACCCTGTTGCTCTGTTTCACCATCGGCACGTGAGTATCTGCCCCACTTGTAACATTGCCAACCATTAATGACACTGTAACCGTTCTCCATGGCATCAGGGTGAGAATGTCAGACTATGTTTTAGTCCAGTTCTGCATAGCGATTTCAGCCTGTCCCACAGATAAGATGCAGAGAAGAGCTTCCAAGAGCGATAAACCCATGTCCCATATGCAGCCCTTTGTCATAGAAGGGATGAGACAACTGTAGGCAGACGCTTTATCACTAAGGCACATCTATAACAATAGGATGAGACAACTGCAAAGACATATATAGATATAGATAGATAATTGATAGATAGATAGATGATTGATATGACAGGTGTATATTTATATAATATAATGCATGGTATGTGTTATATTATATAAATATATTTATGTAATATAATGTACAGTATATGTTATATTATATATAAATATTATATATATTAATTCTGCACGCATGCCTCTTTGCTTTTGTGTCACATACATGTATGCAAGCCCAGAAGCTCAGAAAACCATCAAGATGTACATATCCCGGTGTTAATGGAATGATTCCCAGAAGGAGAGTAGAATTAGGGGCAGGGGTAGAGGGCAGCTCTTCCTTCTTCAACTATACTCTAGAATATTCATGATTTTTACATGCCAATTAGATCATGGTTTAGCTTAGAAAAAGAGTCATCCGGGCTGGAGAGATGGCTCAATGGTTAAGAGCATTGCCTGCTCTTCCAAAGGTCCTGAGTTCGGTTCCTGGCAACCACATGGTGGTTCGCAACCATCTGTAATGAGATCTGGTGCCCTCTTCTGGCCTGCAGACATACACACAGACAGAACAAATAAATATAAAAAAAAAGAGAGAAAAAGAAAAAGAGTCATCCAGGCCATTTTCTTCCTGATAAGAGACCTCCTAATGCAGCTGTGGCAGGTAACTCCCCTCTCCCCGATCTGCACTATTGGGGTGTCCCTTGGTACTATCCAGTGGATGCGAAATTCCTTCTGTGAGTGCTTACTTCAATTTTGACTGATGTCTCCCTACTGTGATTTCTTCAATGTATTACTACTTCCTTGATTTTAGCCACTAAGACCACATTTAATTTGACCACAATAAACATTGCTTAACAGTTCCTAGAACACTTCAGAGCTCTACTGTCTCTTAGACCACAAGAACTTAAACAAGGCCCCAAGGAGGTGTGTCCTCAGATGGGTACTCTATACCAATGGTGAAAGTTGTTCTGTCTAGCTCATTGAATTCCATGTCAATTCATCTATATAATGAGACTCCAAGCCATCAGTAACTCATCTGCCCCCACCCCTTTTCAGAACTGATGATGCAACCAAGCTTCCAAATTCAGTTAAAATGTTTTGTGATGCAGTAAAGAAATGAAAGATGTTTGATTCCTGAGAATGTTACCCACTCTATGGAAACAGCAATTCTGGAAATGTGGCCTCTACACACTCCCACCTCCATTAAAGATGGCCATCCTTCTTGGAGTAAAGGGACATCTGTTAGCATGTGTCAATGACAGAATGCTAACATCTCGTTTGTCAAACTGTGTCAGCACCAATGACATAGGACTATAAAAGAAGTCCTCAAATCATCCACTGTGAGAACCTTTTCTGTTGGAAATCACACTGGGAACTGCCAAGTCAAAATAAGCCAGCTGTACCCCAACACAGATGGAATGTTGAGTGTGCCAAAGCAGCCCTGTGCTAGTCCAGGACTCGATCAATATCCTTGTCAGCACCTCTGGTGAACAGCACTCTCTAGCTAATGGGTGTAAGTTCTGTTTAGCCATGGCTTGGTGGGAATCCATCTTGCCTAATGCAGGACTCACCAGCCTGGCAAGTATAACAAAATTTATTTTCAGAACTGGGACCTGGTCCTCACCAACTGTGTTTAATGCAGCATCCCCATGGCTTTGTGGCCCACAGGCACCATGGCTAGTCCTTCAAGATTAGAGGACCAAGAACAACAGATAGCAAGATGTGTCTCGGAAAGTTTTTCGGTTGAGGAAAGACAGAAGAATGTAAGAGAAGAGGCTCCTTGTTCTATATCTAAACATGATATAATTTTGCTTCCAGTAACTATGACCAGCAGTCTTGCATCACACCTCCAACTCCTACCAGAAATGAGGGACCTGAAATGATACCCCAGACTGCTTTATAATTTTTCAGTCACATACTGTCACAAAGATCAACTAATCTCCACTCAATTCAGTTCATTCTAAAATCGCAGTTGCATCTCTCAGTGATTGACCCCTCTACCTCTCTACTGAGGGGTAGAGCCAGGAAGAAGGGATAGCCACTGGATGTCCATCCCTTGACTCACAGAAGGCCATGGTTCTGTGCTCTCCTTCCTACTCTTGTGACAGAAAAAGCCTGGCATTGAAGACCTGGATTCAGGAGCTCTGTCCTTTTCCAGGCAAAGGTGTTACTGGGGTGTGTGACTGAGGTCAGGAGAGGAAGGGGAAATGAGCCTATCCATGGCATCGTGATGGTATGTAACAACCCGGATGCACACATGAGCTAAGAAAAATGCGCGATTAACTCGGCAGGTGCTGAAGAGTCAGTACTTCTGGGTGAAATTGTGCTGCATGCCATCATCTATGGGCATTTATGAAAGGCATGACATCCCCCAATTCAATTCAGTACATTCTAATTGAATACATACATACGGGCATTGCCTTCATGTGGCATTAAAGAGAAAGCAAGCTATGAGTCTGACCTCACATAAAGTATAAATAAGGTTATTCAGAAGAGCCAAAGGTGCTAATAATAGCATGGCATTTGCAAGGGTAGAATCTGCAGATGGGTCATGCACATTGCCCACTTGAAAGCAACGAAACAATGAAAAGCATCATTAGCACCAACCAAAATGCAACTAACAGACTTAGAAGTGTTCGCTCCTGAGAAATATTTTTAAATGAAGAAAAATAAAATACACCCAGGGGGAAAAATGTGACTTCTAGCTAACTAGTCTTCCAGAGGATTGCTCAGGAGACATAATAATAGAATCTTTTTTTATTCCTCCGGCATTATTCAATTGTGAGCTAAAAGTACACCTTGAATGATTCACTGACATTGTGAGGAACGTGAATCCAGACTTACATGCAATGATACATAGAGAACATGGACCGTTTTAGAAATATGCAGAAACCAGGACATTGGGGAAGTGACCTGTTGGGGGCTGGAAGACAAACAAGACAGCATCAGATAGAATCCTTTAGAATAATTATGGAGAAAGAAGAACTGGAAAGTAAAATTTCCTTCCAGGAAGACATTCTGGGCCCTGATTCTTGGCTTCCTACACCAGCAAGTTGGCACAGTGCAGACCTGGCTATAAATGTCAGGGTGTTGAATGCTTTCTGGCCATGAGGCTTCTGTTACCATGGCAACAACCACCTTCTATTTTCCAGAAGGTGGATAATAATTAGATTTGGTGGGGGATCAAATTCTGTCCCAGACTTGACTTCAACCTACTCCTGATGCTGCCATCTTGGTTGCTATTACTAGAAATTCAGTCTCCTGGGAACTGATACCAGGAAAAGCTCTCAATTCCAAACATTTGACCAGAAGCAGTAGCACACATCTCGGTGATTTTGGGGGGTCACACTGGTCAATGTAAGGAGTTCTGAGCCAGCCAATCACTACAGAGAGACTCTCTTTTTCAAACCAAGACGAAATTAGATTCCTAACATCTGTTCAGAATCTTGGTATGTAAGATCTGACTATCAAACCACATTACCTGTGCTGAATGAGTGTGCTTCACCAAGAAAACCAGAACTTAAGAAAAAATGTGCTGTGTTCTCGTCTGAGGCTCCTAGATCCAAATCTTCAGCTACAAGCACATATACATCCTGGAGTAAGGAGAGAACCCAGGAAAATAAGAGGGATCATTCCTGGGGTATGAGGAGGAGCAACAGAGAGGCAAGAAAAGGTAGAATTGTCTGTTGGTAGAATGGGAGAGGGGGACTCTAATGAAGGAAGACAATAAAGATAAAAGAAAGTGGGGGGATAATGCTGGTGATGTCTAAAACAATCATAAGGAAAAGAATCGTACTCAACTATCTACCAAAAAATTTAAAAGATCTCTAATACACTTAAGTCAGCAAATAAATATACATATATAGTTTAAATGAAACATCCTGGGGTGACAATCTTACCACAAATCATCTAGCAAAAATCCCAACACCAAGCATGAGAATCTTTCTTTTGAATTGTTGGTCAGGGTTGTCCAAGAAATTCCCAAAGCATTACAAGACTGTTGCTATTGCTCCTGTTGCTGCCCAGGAGTGGAAGGTAAGTCCCTATTGCTGAAGACAATGCATATTCCTGAAAAGGGTCCCAGAGACCCCTGAGCTAGAGCTGACCTAAACTTTCTCTCTCAGGAATAGGTTCCATAGTGTCAGAAGGCATCATGTAAGCTTCCAAAGGAGGGAAGAAACCAACAGCCTTACCGAGCTATGGCGCCTAAGAACCATAATGACCAGCATGGCAGGAAAACCCTAAGGGAAATACAGTAGCACACATACCTTGGTGGTAACCAGTAGCTCTCTAAATGGACTAAAGACCCACTCAACAAGAGGTAAGTTATCCTTGGTATTGGAAACCTACTCAACTATCCAGAACTAGTGAGTCACAAACCTTGGAGAAGACCCTACAACCATGCTTTACTGAGCCAGCATAATCTCTAAATACACTCTAAACACAGGTTAGTGTTTTCCTCGCCCTTCACCAGGGAAACTTCTCTTTGCAACAGATGGAGACCATTACAGCAAACCACAATCAACCAAAATGCAGAGTTTTAGAGCCCAGTCCCAACTGATAGATCTCCAACACAATTCCTGCACCTAACTCTCAGAGATCATTGTGGTACAGGAAGCAGAAACTTTGTAAGAGCCAAAGAAATAAAAGTTTATTGTGAGATTATGTCTCTTAGAAATGTTAGGAGCTACACCTATAAAGTCTCACTAACATGGCTTTCTAAACATGAGCTGAATAAGGACAATGATAAGAGATATGCTTCACATGGACAGGGAAAAGTCCAAGATGGACAGGGAAAAGTCCAAGAGGCCTCACCCCTACACAAAGAACTACAGGCTACTAAGGATGTGAGAATGGGGGAAAGTAGTTGTCCTGAGAAAAGAGCGCACCAATTGGTTATCCATTACCAAATGGTCAACCTTAAAAATTTACACACAACTAACAGTATTCAGACTTATCAGGTTGTACTTACGCATTTGTGTGTGTGTGTGTGTATGTGTGTGTGTTGGAGTGTTTGTCTGTCTATGTGTATGTGTGTGTAACAATAATAAACGAAGAAGAAAAGGGGCCATAAATTTGAAAGACAGCAAGGAGAGGTATAGCAGAGGGTTTCGAGGGAAGAAAGAACAGGGAAAAATAACATGATTATACTGTAATGTCAAAAAATTAAAGTTTAAAAATAAAATTAAAATTGACTATAAAAAAGAAAGAAAAGAAAATCATATTGTGTCCTATAATATTCATGGGAATATGCGCTTAGCCCAACAATACTGTCATTTTTTATATATTTTCAAGAAGTGTATCTTAATTTTAAAGTTATTTATATAACTAAATAAAGTTATTTATTATAACCATGTTTTCCTTTATGGATGAGTATAATTCCATTGCCTATTGTTGATGTACACTACCTTGTCCATCTGTTGATAGGCAATACTACTGCATAGATGTATGAGAATCTCTGTGGAATACCGACTGAGATTTCTTTAGGTATATATGCCAAGAATAGCTAGGCTATATGGTAGCTGTATTTTAACTTTTCAAGACTTTTTTACTTATGTATTTATATATAGCTAAGTGTGCATGTACAGTGCCTGCAGAGGGCATCAGATCCTCTTCAGCTGGGATTAAAGGCAGTTGTGAGCTACCTGAAAATGATACTAAGAACCAAACTCACAACTTCTGCAAGGTCAGCAAGTGCTTTTAACTGCTGAGGTATCTCTCCAGTCCCTATGTTTAAATTTTCAAAGAACCTCCATACTGATTTTCATAGCAGCCCCACATAGACACATGGGGAGAGAAATAAGAGAACAAGATAGAAATATTAATTTTAGTACATTTTATTAAACTAGTGTGTGTGTACATGTGTGCGTGTGTGCACATATACGTGCATGCTGTATACATGCCCTGGCAAGTGTGTGGAGGTCAGTGGACAACTTTAAGGGGTCAGTTATCACCTTGCACCTTCTTGGGGCACAATCTGTTTGATTTCTGCTGATGTTGTGTGCTTCAGGCTAGTTGGCCCAGGAAATTCTAGGGTATTCTTTCTCTTCCCAGTCTCCCATCTCATGGCAGGAGTACTGGATTTTGGTTGGATGCCACTGTATCCAGTTTTTTACATGGGTTCTGGAGATCAAACTTGGATCATCACAGATAGCACCTTTACCAACTAAGTCATCTCCTTGGCCCTACCTTTTCATTGGTATTTTTAGAATCTGTCTAAAAGCTCCATTGAGAAATCAGTTGCCTAATCACTTTGGTACAATAAAAAATGAACCATTCTTACTCAAACTAGCAACAGCATCAGCAAACCATCCTTACAAATATGTCCCTACTAAACCAGAAAGGCTAATATGGGGGGCAGTAAGAACCATTAGTGATTACTGCAAGTTCAAGGGTAACTGTGCAAGGCTAGCGGAACCATAAACTAATACAGTCTCTAGAGAAAACATCATGTTTCCTTAAATACTTTAACAGAGCCATTGGCTGGAGAGATGCCTTGGTAAAATACCTATCACACAAGCAGCATAACCTGAATTTAGATCCCTACACCTACATCAAAGAAGGACACAGAAGTGCACATCTGTAACCATAGCACTGGAGAGGAAGGAGCAATGACAAGAAGATCTGCAGAGCTTGATGGCCATCTAGTCTAAGCAACCTATGAGCTCTAAGTTCAGTGAGAGACCTTGTGGAGAGCAACAGAGGAAGAGACTCAAAGTCAGACTCTGGCCTCATATCCACACACACTCACATGTACTTACATACGTATACACACAAATAAATATTTTTAAAAATGAAACAGAATCATCATATGATGCAGCAATTCCACTTGCAGGTATATATTCAAACAACTAAAAGCATGAGCTTGAACTGATAATTTGCACACCAAAACTCACAGCAAAAGGATCTACAAAAGGCAGACCCCAAGAACCTCTGGCAAATGAAAGGTATGTTTGCTAGGGTTTTTCTTGCTGTGTAGAGCCACCATGGCCATGGCAATTCCTATAAGGAAAAATATTTAACTAGGGATGGCTTACAGTTCAGTTTAGTCTGTGGTCATCATGGCGGGAAGCATGGTGATACAGATGGCAGACATGGTGCGGGAAAATGAGCCAAGTGTTCTACATCTGGGTTGACAGGCAGCAGGAAGAGAGGAGGTACAGGGCCTGGATGAGTTTCTGAAATCTCCAAGCTCATCTTCAGTAACACACTTCCTCCAACCAAGACATACCTACTCCAACAAGACCACAGCTCCTAACAGTGCCATTCCCTGCTGACCAGGCATTGACATCTATGAACCTACAGAGGGAGTTCTTATTCAAACCACCACAAAGGGGTAGACAATATGCAGTATAGTCATTCTTCAGTGTAGGAAATTCTTCAGCCTCGAAAAGGAAGGGAATCCAGACACGTGCCACATGAATGAACCCTGGAGATATGATACTAAGAGAAATAAACCAGGCACAAAAGCAAATCCTATATGAATCAACTAAACTGAGGTACTTGGAATAGTCACATTCATAAAGACAAAAATTAGAGTGAACTGAGTATGATCGTGTACACCTGTAAATCACAGCACTTATGAAGTGGAGGCAGGAGGATTAATAGTTCAAGGGCAGCCTCAGCTACAGAACAAGTTTCAGACTAGCCTGGGTTGCATAACACCCTATAAAATAATAATATATATGGTTGTTGGAAACAGAAGAAAGAATAATGAAGAATTACTTAATTGATACAAATCTTTACTTTGGAAAGTGAAAATATTATGGAGATGGGCAGTGGTACTGGTTGTACAATACTGTATATATATTTAATATCAATGAATTGTGCATCTCAGAATGCTTAGCACAATAAATTTTCTTAGATGTAATCTACCATAAATGTTTCAGTGGCTACCCAAATCAAACCAGGGACATTATGAGCATCTTCAAACCTGCCAGCTCTTGCTGGGTGTCCCAGATGTCCTCTAGAGTCAACCTAAATCCCTAAAGCAAAGCTAGTCTTGCTGTCACTCTGGACCTAATCATAATTTCTGATTAAATAAGAAAAAGACAACTTCTCAGCCATGGTAGTCCATCCAGATCAGCAAATAAGCACTTAGATTTGAGCTGTAGATAAATAAAATTAATTGTTTTAGTGTAAGTGTAACCTAAACTCTGTATGAAAATTAACCCCCCAAAATTTATTTGCTTCAGTTTCAATATAACTGAATATCTACATTGACTTGCCAACCCTAACATTAAGTAAAATGATTTCCAGTAAAGGGAACAATGAGAGAGAGAGAGAGAGAGAGAGAGAGAGAGAATTTAAATAAAATTTTCATTAACAGAATTTCATATATGCATACAATTTATTTTATTATAGCCACCCTGTCACCTCCACTCTTTCCCTAGACCCTTCAATATCCATTCCCACCCTACTAATCCCTCATAATTTTATGTCCTTTTTGTTCTTAATAACCCTCTAAGTCCAGTTTGTGATAACCATAGGCTTTGGGGTGTGTGGTCACTGGAGGGTGGCCCACCTAACAGGACTTAGACCTTAAAGAAAACTGACTACCTCACTCAGAAGGGAGGTCGTGAATTCTTCAGCTATGGAGTGGGGCTCATGAGCCCTTCTCAGTCTATTCTGAAATGTCACCTGGCTTGGTCTTGTACAAGTCTTGTGCAAGGAGCCACAGCAGCCATAAGTTCATGAGTGTAAAGTTCCTGGTCATGGCCAGGAGATACAGTTTTACTCCAATCCTGCCTGGTCTCTGGCTCTTACCATCTTTCCAAACCCTCCTCTTTAATGATCCCCTCAATAGTGATGTAGATGCCCGAACTGTAGGTGAATACTCCACAGACACTTTTCTATGCATTTTGACCAGTGATTAGAGTCTATGTTAACCTCTGTCTACTGCACAAAAATAAAACTTATGTGGTCTGCGAGCTGCACTAATTGTGAACATAGATATAGAGGGCAGTTTTATGCTAGGTACCTTGTATCTTGCCTTAGAGGGGATATGAAAAGCCTGAGACAGCTGAAATCTACCACATTTAGATTGAAGTCATGCTGTTACAAAACTACTTCAGGCAAAGGCTCTGTCTGGTCCCAGGCCTTGTCTCCTACTATGCACTAGCCAACATGTCTCCCCAGCCCAAGACCACAGCCCTTGTCCTCAACCCTGGGGTTAAGTAATATTCCATTCTCTCCATTAGCTTAGCTCTCAGTGGTGTCTGGAGCTGGCAGAGCCTGCTGGATTGTATCTGCCCTCCCTAATTGCTCATTAGATTCAGAGCCATCACACTGAAAGCTATTTACCCTATCAGCTGGAGTTCTCTTATCTGGGTACGTCTAAGTCCTAGCAATGGGGAGGCCATTTTAAAACGATTACTGCTAAGTCTGTAAATACTCTCCCCAGAGATATTAAATATTTAATATAATTATCAATAAACATTATGACAAGGACACTATAGCCTCCATTTTATACCTACAGAACAATGGGTGAATTAGAATAATGTGTAATGACACATATGCATGAAAACACCACAATAAAACCCATTATTTTGTACACTAACTTTCATAAAAAAAAAACTTCCTTTTTTTCATTTATTCACTGTGGGGAGGAGATGGCCTGCCACAGCACCCATGTGGAGCTCACAGGACAACTTTCAGGAGTCAGTTCTCTCCTTCACCATGGGTTCTGGGGAAGAAACCCTGGCCATCAGTCTTCACGGCATGCGCTTTTACCCTCTGAGCCATTGTGTCCACGGGGAGTTCGATGACTTCACTTCCTGAGCAAAAACTAATAATGTCTCCTCACTACTTAGGAAGGGGAGGAATTAAAAATTCTCTTTGAGTGATATTCAAGGTTCCTCTTCTATCTCCTCTTCTTCCTTCTTCTCATGCTGGGGATCAGATTCAAGGACTCACATATGCTAAGCATTTATATTACAAGTGAGCTAGAGCCCTACCCCATCCCATGCCATTCTTTCTCTCTTTTCCCTGTTTCACAGCCCCGCACACCTTACACTAATGCCACCACATAAGCACTTGTGTTTTCTCCACAATTGCTCACACAGCTCCTGATTACTGTCATTCTTTCTTAGAAGGAACCCAAGCTTGAACCAGAGTAAGGGAATGCAAATATGTGTATGTAATACTAGCCAGATCATGATTGCTTCTGTTTCTACCCCTTTAAAATTGGGGCAAAAATTGAAGGCAAGTGGGAGAGATAGCCCTGTGATCATAAGTGTGGGAGGGCTATCCCTGACCCCTACCAGCTGTGATATTCAGGAAAGCAGGCCCTGTACCTTGCCAATGCAGCACAATAAAGGCAACACTGTTGGCTCAGGTGTGGGAGAGCCAGCACCAAAACTGTGAGTATGGGAGCATTGTCCCCATTACCCATCTTTTCTGGGGTGACACAGATGCCGGAGAGCTACCCTCCCTCCCTCACACCTTCCCATCAATGCCTGGGGTGGGTAGGAGAGCTGGCCCTGTGGTCATAAGAGGGGGAAAGCTGTACCTGAACCTCATCAGTGGCAACACTTGGGAGAGCAAGCCCTGCACCTTACCAGGGCAGCACAGTAGAGCTAATATAGTTAGCACAGGTATAGGTGAGCCAGCCCCAAAATTGTGACCATGGGAGCGCTGTCCCCATTTCCCATCTGGCAGACCAACCCTATAGGCCCAGACCCAGGGTTATGACTTGGCCTGCCCCAACATTTACCCCATCTGTGATCTACTGGAGCATGTGAAAGGATCTGACTCGCAGACCCAAAACCGCATGATCTCCACAACACAGGGTGCCAGCAGGATGTCCAAGAAGAGTCCTAATGGGGGCCCAGAATTGAATGCATAGTGGAAATAAAGGGCCTAGAACCATACCAATGATTCTTTGCAATGAACACTTGCAAGTAGAGATGTAAAGACAAAGGGGCATATGGTTGGCTTGTTGGATCATACTGCAGCTTCCATGATGGGATTTTTAAATTATTTCCTTATTTTTTTATTTTTCTCATTTTATTTTCTTCATTTTTTTCTCTTAAATTTTGTTTTATTTGGGGGTGGGGGTGCAGTGCCAGAGGGCAGATGCAAAGGGAGAAGGAATGGATGGGATCAAGATACATGATGTGAAAAACACATAGTATAAATAAATTTTATTTTTAAAATTGGGGCAAAAATCATATATTTCCTAAAAGTCTTATGGGATTTAATAGAAAATACATTAAGAGCTCAGAGCGCTTAGGACTTTCAATTTCAGCTTCAATTGTCACTGTTGTTTAGTTATCATATCTTTATCCTGCACTCAATTAGCAAGCATCTGACGAAGGTCACCCCCCTATGGAAACTTCCTCAGCTGCCTTAATGGAGTCATCACTGGTTCTTTCCTCTCCCTCTTACTCAAGTTATCACATTCTCATTCTGCTCCTCATTTTAATTAGCTCCCTATTGGTATATCCTCCAAAGCCCCCATCACTCACTCACACACACACACACACACACACACANNNAAAAAAAAACTACTACCCCTACTGACTTAGTCAAAGTCAGGGTTTCTGTTGCTATGAAGAGACATGATGACCACAGCAACTCATGAAGGAAAACATTTAATTGGGGCTGGTTTACAATTCAAAGGTTTAGTCCATTATCATCATGGTGAGAAGCTTGGTGGTGTTCAGGCAGGCATGGTGCTCAAGAAGTAGCTACATCTGGATTCCCAAGTAGTGGGAAGACAGAGTAAGCCGCTGGGCCTGGTTTGAGCCTGTGCGGTCAAAGCCTGTGCCCAGTAACACACTTCCTACAACAAGGCCACACCTCCAAATAATTCCACTCCTTATGAGCCTATGGGGGTGGCTTTCATTCAAACCACCACACTTCCCAAGTCTGTGGGAAGCCACCTTCTGTTTATGTAAGGTCTTGGGAGGCTCTGGCTGAACATGTCAGATCAGAACTGATGGTGAAACAGAACAGATCTGGATTCCCATTCACAGTGGCTCTCAGTGGTGCTCACAGGGGATTTTCTCCGGCTTGTTTTCAGTCCTGTTGCCGTGGCAAATAATTAGTTCTCCCTTGTCCCTTGCTCTTGGAATTCATTCCTAACTACACTAACCTCTCCATATTTAAAAAAAAAATGGAAAAAGTGTTTTCCTAATTACCTGAAAATCGCAGCTTTCCCTCAAGTTTCTCTTAAAATCACTAAGCCCAGTTTAAAAATGAGAGCATGCACCATACACACATTCATGCACATACACACACACTCACACATGCAAACGCTCATGCACACACATGCTCTCACATGTGCACACTCACACACACTCACACACGTGCACATACACACGCACACTCACACATGCACACACTCATACACACTCACACGCTCTCGCAAGTGCATGCTCACACACACACGATTTGTAATAATATTTTTTTAATCGAAAGTCACACAATAAGATCACTTTTCATTGTGATACACTAGCCTGACAATCTAATAAAACTGAGCTCAAAAGATATTCCCACATTTTGAATGAAGCTGGTGAAAACGGGCCTAAGGGAAGCCATTGTGGTTTAGTGTAGAGACCCTGTCCTTCGCGATTGGCTTTGCTCAAACAAACCCTAAGGAAGGTAAATTCAAGCATGAATTTGGCTGAGTTTGGCCCAAGTGCCTTTTCACTTCCTCAGGCAGGTTCACATTCAAAGCAAGCTTAATTTACAGGAAGTATGAAACATATTATTTACTCCACATTTTGCAGGGGTGTGCATACAAATATTTACTGAACATGAAAATTCAGTACCCTAACACAAACCATTTGGCTTCAGGAAATTGAATATACAGGGCAACAAAGAGCAGCAGATGTATCTGACACATTCTCCCAGGTCCTCACCGGGAGCCCAGGCATGCCCTAGAGAGCTGGGCTGGGTAGAGGTGGGCAGTACTTGGGAGAAGCATGTTTTCGTTGCTCAGCTCTGTTTCTATAGTACCACTCGAGCACAGAAGAAAACATTGGCCTCTAACATGAAGTGGTATTAAAAATAGAAAGTAAATGAATAACTTGTCTTTGAGAGTTCCTGAGGTGAACTTCGATCCTATCCAAAAAGTTATTGTGAAATCTTCCTTTTTAGCTAAAATGAGTGAATCGCTCGCTAAGTATAGCAACAGAACCACCACAGCACCACAGCAGGGGCAGAAAGTTCCCTGCGCTTTGTAGGAAGACAGGGTGAGCTGTACACACTGATGTCCTGGGCTGGCATTTCTCAGGGTCCGCAAGTTGTTCTGTAGTGACTGATGATTCACAAAATGACAGAATTCTGAAATGCAACCACTTTGTTTAAAAATAAAAATAGTAGCAAGTTTGAGATAAGAACCCAGATCAATCGCCTCATCCTTCACCTGTGTTGCTTCCATTCCCCAACTAGATGTGTTCATATCCTTGTCTGAATCACAGCACTGTGAGCTACATGTAGGAGCCTCAGGAAAGGCCTCTGGAAACCCAAATACCCTGGACAAGTTGCCCCCCACACACAGGCACTGGCAAGGCCCTGATATCACCAAGAGAGAGAACAACCCTGACTAGAACCACACCCCAGACATGTGTCTACGTGTTGCTGTAGCAATGGCCAGAGTCCACAGCGGGGAGACCACAGTGGCTACATTCAGACAGTGAATTCCTCCCAGAGCCACTGAAAGAGTTGAGAGCTGCCAGCTTTCCTCTGGATGGTAATTCCAGCTTTCCTTGTAGGGATAAAGCCTCCTATGCTAGTCTGTTAGGGCTCCCCTGACAAAATATCATACACTGGTCACTTAAAGACAGTTTTCTTCATCCAGTTCCAGAAGCAAGAAGTCCATGACCAAAGCATCAGTCACCACTTTCTTCTGAAGCCTTCTTTCTCACTGTGTGACACCTACCTGCCCCTGTACATCTCTGTCCCAATGTCACTCATTTATAACATCACAAGCTGGACTAGAGACACCCTGATGACCTCTTAAAACTTATTTTAACCTGATTACATCTCTCTTAAGACTTTATCTCCAAATACAGTCACATACTGGGAGCAAGAACAGCAGCACATGAATGTGGGAGGAAAACCATTTAGTTCATAACCCTTCCTGAACATGTCTAAGAAACAAGAGGCTTTTTTAGCAGCTCATCTTCCTCGATACTTCTCTAGCTTCTAGGTGAGGATTCGTACTCAGGCTGATGGTGCCACTGGGATAGTCCTTGAAATCCAAACATCGCATTATGTCCCAAATCGGCCTCTCTCTCTCTCTCTCTCTCTCTCTC
>LOEQ01000507.1:392260-409852 GCA_001685075.1 Bramus lutescens
TGTCAGTGTGGTGATTCCTCAGAAAATTAGGAAACAACCTTCCTCAAGACCCAGAAATACCACTTTGGGGTATATATCCAAAGGATGCTCAAGTGTGCCACAAGAATATGTGCTCAACTATGTTCATATCAGCATTGTTTGTTATAGTCAGAACCTGGAAGCAATCTAAATGACCCTTGACCAAGGAATGGATAAGGAAACTGTGGTACATTGACCATGGAGTACTACACAGCAGAAAAAAAATAATGACATCTTAAAATTTGCAGGCAAATTGATGGATCTAGAAAACATCATATTAAGTGGAGGTAACCAAGATCCAGAAAGACAATTATCACATGTACTCACTTATAAGTAGCTTTTAGACATAAAGCAAAGAAAAAACAGCCTACAATTCACAATACCAGAGAAACTAGACAACAAAGAAGACCCTAAGAGAGACATACATGTATCTAATCTACATGGGAAGTAGAAAAAGACAGTATCTCCTGAGTAAATTGGGAACATGGGGACCATGAGAGAGGGTAAGGAAGGGAGGGGAGTGGAGAAAAATATATAGCTCAATAAAAGCAATTTTTTAAAAAGGCAAGGCTGCTGCATCCCCAGAGACAGATCTTCCTAAGATTTAGACATAACTATAACATTGACTTCTACCTCAATACCGCACAGACTGTTTGCTTCTTATGTCTGTCCACTAAATCAGATGCATGCTCACAACATCAAGACACAACACCACTTGGACTGGGGAATATGAACCCTTATAAATTTGCGACAAATTATCCATATAATCAACATTAACATCAGGAACTCATTTTAATACCAAGACTTTTGAAATGATACCACAGGTAAGAAAAGCTCTAGTTTTTATATACCCAAGCCAGGAGTGGCACTGCCCACCGTAAGCTGCCCCCCCCAGCAATCATCAGTCAAGAAAATATACCAAAGGCTTGTCCCCAGGCCAATCAAGAGGGGCATTTTCTCAACCGAGGTTCCCTCTTCCAAATGACTCTAACTTCTGTCAAGTTGACATAAAACTAGGCTAGACAGCCCCTTGCCCCTGCAAACTGCTCAGAGAAGGCTTTGGTCAAGGCCAACATGTTCTACTTTGCCAAGTCCAACGGTGAACTTAGACTCCTCATGATATTCCTTCCCATTCTTTCTCTCCCTCATACCCTCCTCTAATGAAGCACAAAATGCCAATCCCTCCAAAACCCAAGGTCAAAGTCAATGGCACCCACTTTGTCAAGTTGAGTTGTCAGCGTGTCCTTGGTTTGCCCTCACTGTCTGCACATACCGCGTTATTTACTTCACCCACGGCTGGCACAAAATACCTGATAGAAACACCTTAAAATCAGGAGGGTTTATTTGGCTCGTGGCTTCAGAGAGTTGGGTAGTTCATCACGGTGAGGAAAGTAGGGTAGGACATGTGATTGCAGGAGCACATGGCAGAATTCTGCACCTGGCATTCCAACCAGGAAGCAGACACAACACAGGCCAGAGCCAGAGGAGGTTATCCCCTCCAAAGGCTTACACCTACTCACCTACTTCTGCCAGCTAAGTCCCACATCTCATGGGTTCCACAAATTCTCAAAACAGTGTTATCAGCAAGTGTTCAAACTCATGATTCTATAGGGGACATTTCCCACTCACAACATAATGCAAACTGCATGCCTGCCATACTGTCCACACCCCCAGACATACCCCTAGCTCAGAACCCAAATCTACTTTCTCTCATCATTTAGTGCCAAATGATGCCCGATGACTCTGTTTAGCCTCCCTCCCATTAGTGGAGACCCACTCCAGAAGTTACCTCATCCTCTAAGACATTAAGTGCCATATATTCAGATGGCATCTAACCTCTTTTCTGAGCTCTAAACTTTATCACTGTATTTGTTTCCTTTCCTTTGTTGGGATAGAAAATGAAGTGCCTTTTAAAATTAAACTAAAAGAAAAAAGTTCTTATTTGAGCTCACAGTTCCAGACTATAGTCTGTCATAGCAGGGAAGTCACAGAGGCAAGAGGGACCCGGTCACATCATATCCATAATCAAGAATAGAAACTAATAAACTCATGCATGCTTCTCAGCTTCCTTTCTCCATTTACATAGTCTAGGATCCAGCCATGGACTGATGCCAACTATGGTAGACAGGTCCAGCAACTCCAATTAACACAGTCAAGATAAGTTCCCACAAGACACTCCGATGGGCCCATCTCCCAAGTAATTTAGAGTCTGTCAAGTTGACAATGAGCACTAACTATCACAATATCCAACAACCTACTTAACTGTATGTATAGTAGACATTTTGAATATTGCCCAAACTTTCCTTCTCAGCCCCTTCACCTACTCTTATGCCAAGCTTCTTCTACTGAGTAAGTCACTCAGTCTGGATCCCATCCCAGATCTAATGACCTGGAGGAGAGCACTCCACCCATGACAGAATTTCATAGCCAGAAAAGAAGAGGGAAAGCCTGCTGAATAAACCAAAAGACAATCGCTAAGCTCCCTCTTAGCCCAGCCCTCCCTACCCTGTCCAGCCAACAGACCTCCTGCCTCACAGAGAAGAGTGAGGGTATTTTGCCCACACTTGCACCAATATTGATCTTCTTTCCTCCGAGGGAAGTTGTGCTTTCAGCCTGTTCCCTTGCTCCTACACCCTCATGTTCCTTCACTGATACCAGTCCATCAGCCATCCCCTTTTCTCGCCTTACCATCTTTTCCTCCCAGCGGATACCACCCCATTCACACATCAACTTGTCCAACCTTCATCAATCTTAAAGGTCCAACTCTAAGTTTCTATTTTTCTCATCCTCTTTCCAGTCAGGTGTCCCAGGCAGCAATTGGTATTGACTAGCTATTCTTCATTCCCTCGGTACCTTCTTTGTTCCTGCCACCCGGCCTCCCGATGATCTGAACATGCAGCGCACTCTCTCCAATCCTGAGCCACTGGCTCATACCCACACCATTCAGAAATCATTACTTGCTCTCCTCTACACAAAGGACTAACCTTTGGTACCCCAGCATGTAAGCTGACTGAAAGCAAATAGAATCACTGAATTCTCAAAACAACAGGCTGATCTTACCTGACAAGTCAGCCCTAGGACAGAAGAGAAGAATTCCTTCAATTTCTCTGTGGATTCCCTAAGACAAAAAAAAAAATAAATAAATAAAATAAACTGCTCATCTTTTATAAAGTTTATACTAAGCATTGATAGAAACAATTCAAAATAACTGATAAGCTAAAAATATACACAAAAAACTTTAACTGGTTTTTCTTAACTTGATTAAAGAATCATTTTTTAAACATCTGAAGAATAACTATAGAAATAGTAATCAAAAACATATTAAACTAGCCACAAATACAACTATATATGATATAAACTTGGTGGACAAATCAACCCTCTTGACCACATTTCAACTAGGAAGACTAGACTTGGAGAACAAATTGTTCACCAAGTTAAACAACCCAACAACTACAAACTGGAAAATTATTCTTGTGAATTTTCTTTAAAAAATGAATTGCACCAAATAAAGATGATTTTAGTGAAAAAAAATAATAATGGAAAATAAAGGATAATTTTAACTCTTCTGGAAACAAAATTAATTAAGACATTGAACTAACTTTATGTAATTAGTTTCACAAAATACGTTGTCATGAAATTTTCCTGACCTTAGGCTAGTACTATGTAGATTGCTGAATTCATAAACTCATTAATATATTTTATATTCATGAATGTATTTACATGCCCAAATGCATACATCTCTAGAGTCTGGTTTTAGCAGAATAAAAGAATCTCTTGATTAAACCTTGATTAGGACTGGGATAGCCGCTCTTCCCAGGGTGTTCTTGATCTCCAAGCTGGCCTGCTTTGCTTCTTTCCCTAGGTTGCCTGCGGAATACGTAAACTCCTCAAGGTCAGAGTAGTTTTCACCATCTTTGACTCCACAGTGCCTACACCTAGCTCAGGACTAGCTCAACAACCGTCCGACAAAGTTAACTCACTAAATCAGCTTATGACTAAGGCTTTTCACATCCCTGTGCATCTGAATTCCCTAGGGATCTTGCCCTGCAAACTCAAATATCCCATTTCCAGAAATTTCTGAATCACTAATCAGAGCCTGATATCATTTTAATGAAAGCGCCAAAACAATACTTTTTTTAAAAAAATGTGTTTAGGAAGAATTATAATAACTCAGAAGCATCTGCCACTTGTTTCAGCTAGCGACGCATTCAGCAATCCAAACGGGAGCCTTACAAGCAAGAAGCCTGATTTGTAGGAGGTGCCAGCACTTTCTCAGCATGAAGACACTGGGGCCGCTGTGGCTGAGATTCTCTTGGCTTCCCGTTTGCTTACCGACTATGGTTGATAATTGCCTGCAGTAGTCCTAGACAACACATCCATATTCAAAGCAAGAAAAGAAGGAAGAATGCCATTTGAAATTCATCCTTTGACAGACAGCAAAATCACTCTAGAAATCTATCCTGGCCTTTCTCTTTCATGCCGCTGGCTAGAACTATATGAATTGGCTAAAACTGTGCCAGTAGCTTGCCCAGAGTGACTCATCTGGCCACCTCTGGCTGCAAGGGTCACCAAAGATTGGAGAAAGCTAGCTTTTCTTTCCAGCTTCTTTGGTGATATACTTGAGGGAGTTGGGAATATAGGGTTGATTGGCTTAGCCAAATATCTGTCATATCATCATTCCCACCAGTTTAGTTCCCTGTCTACCCGGTTCATCAAATAACCCTCATAACAACCCTACGGGATACGAATCTTTATTGTAAAGATAAAGAAACCAAGGCACAAATGGAGTAAGAGGCTTTCCCAGAGTCCCTCAGTCAAACCCAGGTAGTTTATGTTAAGAGTCCATGGCCCTCCCCTCTCCATCCCAAGGCTTTAGAAACAAGCCCAGGGTGAGTGAGTGTCTAGTTGCCAGCACAGGTGTTGCCAGTCTTTAGTGCACTGTACCACCTGCTAGTGAAACAGACCTTCAAATATCACCTTTATCTTTATACCTCCCTTTTAATGTAGCCCCAGGATGGTATAACATTTTTAATGCACATTAAAATTCAGGGCTTGGCCTCCTTCTGGTTTATTTTGGGTCTGGTTACCCTTCATCCTACACCTTGGCACATGAACCCTGGCCAAATTGCAAGTATGCGAGGAGCTGCAAATTAGGTCCCAAGACAACAGTAGGCATTTTCTTATTATAGATCTGTTTTCCAAGCTGAAGGATATGCTCAAATTCTGTAACATGGAGCCCCTGAGGTCCCTCAAGTTACTAAACCTGTTTATCCTCACTAAGATGTGTTCAGGAAGTTCAAGCATCCAAAAAAGATTGCTTTTCCCTGGAGCTGTGCACATGGAAATAAAAATAAAGTAACTCAAAATGAAAAGAAAAAAAAAAACAAGCTTCGGCTCCAGTAGAAAACCTGGAAGCCTTCCCTCTCCCTAATCATACCTACATGGTGTTATCTCCAAACTACTCTGTTTTGCAGAACTCCTAATGTTAAGAATCAGTAATACCTACCATTGTTTCCCGCTGTTGAAAGTGAAGAGTGGCCACCCATTTTTAAATTAGGCATAGCTAACCCTAGGTGTTAGCATCAAAGGAGATTCACCTCCATTGCTGTGATAAAAAAACACACTGACCAAAAGCAATGTAAGGAAGGAGGGAAGCCAAGGGAACAACTCCAAACGGGGAGTTGAAAGCAGGCCTGCTTGCCCTTCCACACAGCATTGCCTCTGACCTGATAGCAGGAACCATGGAGGGTGATGTTTGCCAGTTGGCTCAAGGGCCAGCTTATATTCAAGCAATATTCTGATGTAGTTCATCCCTGTGTAGAGACGATACTGCCCACAATGGACTGGGCCCTTCTACATCAGTTAACAGTCAAGACAATCTCCCATAGACATGTCAACAGATCAACTTTATCTAGGTAATTTCTCAATTGTGGCCCTCCTCTCAGATGACTCCAGGCTGTGTTAAATTGGCAGTTGATCCCACAAACAGGATCACCTTGACTGTGGTTTCGCACAACTGTCCACTTGATCTGCAAGGAGAGTTGATATAGAACTTTCTACAGAAATTTGAAAATTGTGGGGACATTTTGTTTGTGTTCTAACAAATAAAGCTTGCCTGAATATCAGAGGGTGGAACTAGCCACTAATTAACCACAGAGGTCTGGAGATCTGTACAGACATTCAGGAAGTGATATCACTGGGCAGAGAGAGGAATATAAGGCAGGAAGAGACAGGATCTAGGCCCTTTTTCCAGCTGAGGAATTAGCAAGGTAAGAGTTAGCTGTAGCTTGCTCCTTTGTCTCTCTGATCTTTCAGCATTTACCCCGAAACCTGGCTCCAGGTTTTTATTATTAAAACCAATTAGAACTCATGCAACAGAAAATGATTGCTTTATCTATATATAATAGGGATTTTTTTAATGTGACCAATTCAGGTACAGTGTTTACTTGGTCAGTCTCAATAGAATGAATGGAGTACTTAGTTGTGGTGTGCAGTGGATTGAAGAGGACTATCTGTCCTTCCCCTCAGGATGATGACTGATGTGCTACATCAGAAGAGCTGGTCCATACAACACTATGACACTGTGGATAGTGAGCCTTGATTAGGGCTCTAATTCTAAGACTGGGGATTTAAGACCTCAAATTTCCATCATTCAAGATGGCTTTCTTCAACTTCTACCTCTCAAGCCCCGCCGAGGTGGCTGTGTTCTAGAAAACATTGCCAAGTCCTTGTAAGAGGAAGAAGTCTTCCCAGCTCTAATTTAGAAGTCGAGGAAGAAAGGAAATAACCTCTTGAACCTGAGAACAAATTCCAGATCCTCGAGCATAAGCCTGGCAGAAGGGAGACTATAGATAGAAGGCAAAAGCCGATCAAGATGAAGCATTGACTTAACACCAGAAGTAAGCCAGAAGGAAAGAGCAAGCTCCCCTGGAGCTCCTTCCTCAACAGCATTGTTCTCTGGAGCTATTCAGCAAAACGGAACTATTTTGTTCACAGTGACGTGGAGGTTATCCATGATGATCTTGAAGTGAAGTCGCCTTGCTTTGGACCCTCTGGTTCCAGGACTTATTTACCGCACTGTGATTTTTGAGGAAATCATGTAAGCCTGTGACTCAATCTTCTTGCCTGAAAAAAAATAAAGAATAATCATACATTTGTTATAGTACTTATGATGGGTGGTCTTGTGATCACTGATTGGATTGAGAAAGGCCTACATTAGTCAAGCACACCTCGGGATGTACCTTCAAGAGCTTCCAAAACAAGACCAAAGGATGACAACCCCAAATGTGGGTGGCATCAGCCCTAGGCTAAAGACCCAGAAGGAATAAGTGGGAGAAAGGAGAAAGCCCGTGACTGTGGTCATTGTCTTCCTCTCCCTGGCTCCAGGGATGCCATATCTGCCCCCACTGTGTGGACTGAAGCTGCTGGCACTGTGAGGGAAGTAAGTCTTTCTTACCCTGAGGTGTTCTCTCAACAGAAAGTCTAACAGCGTTACTATGAGGACTGAAGAAAGTGGTGTACAAAAAGTAACAGGAAATCATGTAAGAACTTACCTACTGTTATTCAGTATTGCCACCAGTGAGAAAGAGCTCGTAGTGAGAACAACTTTTAGCTCCTCGTCTCTATTAGTTTGAAGATCTAAACTCTCTCCTGTCTGAAAAGTTACAGCATAGCATTTAAACTCCTAAAGGCAAAGCTACGATGGTCAATGTGTTTTCATAAAGCCCATGAGAAGTCACTTGGCAACTTCTTTTTTTATTTTGTTTATTTGTTTGTCTTGTGGCAGGGTCTCACCATCAGTCTTGACTAGCCTGGCACTCACTGTGTAGAACAAGCTGGCACTGCCCCACAGGTGCTGTCATTATAGGTACCTGCCATTATTCATTTATCAACTTCTTGAAGTCTGGTTCTTGGCAGCCTTTCTACTACTTTATTTTTCAAACTCTACTAGGGAGAGAGAAGATAGAAGTTTGTGTTTATAAGTGCGTAGAAGGTAAATATGACCAAAATACACTAGAAAGAGAAAATATAAAGAAAGCCAATTCCAGCTGGTGGTTCCTGAGCAAGCATATAGAGTAAAGAAGATAACAGGTATAAATTAGGTTTGTCCATAAGAATCACAAGACATTATAAGCTATTGCTGGTGCACTTGGTCATCCCCCAGAGGTGGAAGATAAGTCCCTATTGCTGAAGGCACCACACACTTTGGACACAGAGCCCAGAGGACCCAAACTGGATCTGACCTGAAAGCCTCCTCCCTGAGGACTAGCTTTCCTGGTACCAGAAGGCACTATATAAGGTCCCAAATGAAGAAAGAAACCAATAGTCCTAGCCAGCCAGCAGTGATGTCTAGGAACCATAACAAGTAACATAAACAAGTATGAAAGTGTCATAATAAAACCCATTAGTATATACAATTAATGCATACTAATAAATAGCTTAAAACTCCAAAACAGGGTATCCCCAAAGAGCACAAGAATGACAACAATGGCAGCCTACTCAGGTTGTATGTTGCTAGAGACAAGGGGAAGAGGAAGGAAGACTTGGTTCTCACTGTTTCATCTTTTATAACTTTTTGAATATCAAACCAAACACATCCTGCACATCCATTAAAGATCCCATTACAAACTTTTTAAAGGATAAGAATACTCAAGAAGACGCACTGTAAGTAAAGGATACTCAACTGGGCCTCAGGAGACCAGGCCTATATCACTTATGTGCTATGAGATCATGGCGAGACACTTAATATCTCCTTGGATTTCATGACTGTAAAATAAGGAAATTAATGCTTCCCCAACCGCCACCTCACTGGGTTTATGTGAGGGTCAAGTGAGATTCCAGTTCTGCTTTCCAAAGCAAAAGGCACTACACAAACAGAAGATATCATTATTGTTCCTGGAAGCCTTGCTGCTGGAACCAGACTCTGTGGTATTTTTGGCTCCAGGAATCATAGAAGAACACTGAAGGCTTAACTTCAAGATGATGTCCCTGCATCAAGCCAGTCCCTTCTCTACAAAACCCTTCTAGCGTCCCCACCCCATCACCGCAGAGAAGCGTTTCTTTGAGAAGTGGCCAGAACTGAAGTACCCATCTTGCCATGAATAACAAAAACTTAATGTCGTTTCTCCTATATCTGACTCCAGATGAGATGGGTTCCAGATGCAGGCATGTGTTATGTACCTGGTATAAGGGTGAAAGATTTTCAGTTCTATCCGGCTTCTTTCTAAACATAAATGTCATCTGGGAAAACTTTTCAAGGTCAGAAGGAAAGCTTCTCTGCCAGCAGGCTCTCTCTAGAGAAAGTCAAGATGTGGGAGGGAAAAACAAAAACCAGGAACAGTTTTGGACTATGCAACCCTTGATACTTCAACCCCACAACTGAATGCCTCATGCAGTTGGCTTGCTCCAAATAAACGCCTTTCTTAATACTCCCAAACAATTCTTGCTGAATAAAAAACCTGTTGAGACAGGCATGGTGGCACATGCTTATAATCTCAGTACTCGGTAAGGGGAAACAGGAGGATCAGAAGTTCAAGGACAGCCTAGGCAATATAGTGAATTTAAGGACAGCCTAAGCTAGACCATGTCTCAAAAATAAAAGAGAGAGAGAGAGAGAGAGAGAGAGAGAGAGAGAATCTATTATAAACTGGTGCCTGAGAAGCTCACCTAACTATTATTAAAAGATAATTCATGCCGGGTGGTGGTGACACGTGTCTTTAATTCCAGCGCTCAGGAGGCAGAAGCAGGCTGCCTCAACAGCTGTCCACAGCACCCTGCTCATTTTTGGCTGTCATTTGCATCTATGACTACAATACACTAAAATCTAATTCTGTTTGGCAAGATAAACTCCCTGTAGCCCATACTCAGAAAAAATGTACTATTACCAAGGCCCCTGGCAAGAGAAAAGAAATCTATGTTACCACTAACTTCAGCCTAAAATTTATCTCTAATTTAGTTATACTTAGAAGAGTTTGGGAGGATGAAAGATTAAAAGATATAGAAATGATGGAACACAATGAATTTAGGCAAATACACACTAAAGCCAACAGCACACTTTCCAAACACTCCCTTTCATAGGCATGGAAATGTTTCCTATGGCGCAGAGAGGAGAGAACCAGGTTGTCTGGGGAAGATGGAGCAAGGGAGGTATCAAGGACCAGTTGACAAAAGAGAATCCAGGGCAACATCTCCAGAACTATAGTGCCCATCTGGAAAGCAACACCTACATCTTAAGAGTCTGCCCGAACTATCTCCATCTTTGGGTACGTGGCCTGTTAGTGGACCTTTAGATCTTATTCAAGTTTATTCAATTTTTTTCTCCTTTTTTTTCAGTCTTAAAGACAGAAATCTAAAAATGTAGTACATACTGAAACTCCATCAATACATGGGATCCTGGGAAGAACATATTTGAATGGCAAAAACAGACACATCCCAAAAGATCAATTTTTCACTTGGGAAAGAATGTACATGCTTTCAACTCCTTTTAAATAAAGAGCAAACAATCATAGCCCACAACTGAGAGGAAGAGCCTTGCCAAGAAACCCTTCACCAACTGACTCACAGAGCCAAGGGGCACAAGTGGTACTGGCCATGGGGAGCTTGAAGGAGAAACAGCACCATAAACCATGTGAAAACTATTGGACTGTGTCCTAATTTCTTTTTGGAAACATACCTTATGACCTGTGCTCGGCTAATCCTCCAGAAGTGGAGGAACCACACTAAGGAGAGCCTTCTGTGGGCAGCAGTGTGCTCTCCACTCTAGGCCAGCCACTCACTCAGGAGCTGTAGACTGGTGGGAGTGTGAGAACCTTCCAGAGAAAAACCATGAGAGTCTATGGGATCCGAGAAGGAGAGCTGAGAAGCATGTCCTCTACCATACAGAGGGGAGTGTTAAGGCCATGCTTGAGTCTCTACAAACTTGCCAGAGAGGGAGGACTGGAGTCAGCAAATTCACTGGGGAAATTCCATATTTTCAAAGACTCTAAGATGTTCACAATTTAAAGGCTGTGCTCATGTTCTAAGTACTGCTAAGAACTAGAAGCCACAGCCTGTCGGTGACACAACTCCTTGCTTCTTTGAGATTTCTGTGATTTAGTTTATGATATCTGAGGATTCCCGTTGTAGTTGATGGCATTGCTTGTCCTATTGGGGGCATACCTTTGCCACATCCTTAGTAATACCTATAGGCCTATACCAGCATCACCAGGGCATCTCCCATTCCCATAAAGTCCTTTATAACTGTGGGGCTGTCTCCAGTCTGCCAAGATGAATATTTGCTTCACTGACATCAAATCATTGCTCGGTTTCGTGCCTCTGTGCACATATTTGCTTCACTCCAGAGCTGAATCATTATGTAAACACTCTGAAAATACCGTAAACAGTGATTAGGACAATGAACATTATTAAAATGTGGAATTTAAAACATTGACCAGCAATGACTGAGTTCATGCTTACAGATAACCTCATTGATAGCAATGAAATATCACCATTTGAAAAAAATCTCATCATAATTTCAGAACTGCTTAAATATGTGTGTGCGTAGGTCACCCTCTAAGCATTGCAACATGACCATGTAAATTACTTTTCTCATAACTATGACAAAATATTTGACCGGAACAAGCAAGAAAGAATTTATTTGGAATCATGGTCTCAGGAGATGTCAGTCCATCATGTTGGGGAAGCATGGGCACTCCAGTAGCAGGAAGATGTGGCTGAAGCTCCTCATATCCTCACAGGTCAGGAAACAAAGCAGAGCCAGTTGACCACGCCCAAGTCTCTCCAACAATGGCCTATGTTCACCAGCTAAGCCCTGTGTCCCAGAGGTTCCAGGACTTCTTAAAACAGAGCTACCAGCGGGGGACCAAGCATTAAAGTGCATGAGCCCATGAGAGGCATTTCACATGCAAGCCATAACAATGATGCATTTTGACATGCTCTTGTATTTAACTTCCTAGGACCTTATAGCAAGGATACATTTTAAACAGCTTTGTTGTAGTATATGGGGAAAGTCCTCCAGGAAATACATCATACATATACTCCAAAAATGACTACTATGACTAAATGCAAAAATGAAGAAACCACTTATCAAGATGTGGGCAATTAACTCCACAAGCACTTCCGGTAGTAACAATACAAAACTCCTGCAAACCTCTAGCCTGAAAAAAATCAGATGAAAGAAGGTTCTGGGGGCTCAAAGAACCCTGCAATGTGGAGGAGAGTCATCCTGAGTGGTGCTATAGGCTGTGGTGGAGCAAGACAGCCACCTCCCAGGAGACGGAAAGACAGAGAGCAGAGTGAAAGCTGCCCTGACTGTCTGTCGTGAATCTCCTGGCTCCGATCTTCCACTCAGAATTCTCAGAAGCTGTGGTCCATGGAGGTGATATCCTCAGGACAGAAAGCAGTACGTGAAGATATGTAGAGAATTATTAACGGTGTGCTCAGCCCTCAACGGGACACCTATGTTAACTCCACCACCACCAAGGCACAGGGAATATTGTGGAAGAGAAGACAGAAAGAATATTAGGGCTGGAGCGTGAGGAGGAGAACTGTGAAATGCTGTCTTCTAGCCAGAACATAGCTAATATGATCATTCCCTTCACAAGACCAAGGTAGTAAAAATTCCAGCATAGACGGGATAGACAGCATCTAGACCTCACCTGTTCATGAGGTGCTTATGAGAACTGGATGGTTTCTGCATGAAAAGAATCTTTCTTTTTTTTAGGATGTGGCTACTAATAGGTTTTCCATTCTCCAGTGGGTAGTCCCACACTCGTGTGTGTGTGTGTGTGTGTGTTCACACACATGTGTGCATGCACAGCATGAACCAGATTTAATGAGTTATCAAAATGAGAGAGATGAAGTTAGAAGGGGTATGTTGAGGAAGATATTGAGAAATAAGGGTGGAAATGGAGGTAGATATAATCATAGTCTCATATTTCATTGGACATATATGTGAAATTCTCAAAAATGAAGGACTTTTTAATCAGGCATGTTAGAACAAGATAGGCTTAGAGCTTTACATGAAGCCTGATAATAACAATGGCCAACATGCCCAGAACACAGTCGGTGTTGAACACAGGGCTAAGTCCTCTACAACCAGACCTCACTCTGTTTCTGCACTTTGTATTCCTGACTCACAGAGGGTCAGAAATATTGGCACAGATTAATTTATTTTTATAAATTAATTTATGTTTAATAGTTACATGCATTTATATAATGAATTGTAGTCATTTTTACACATACACACATGTACACACACACGCTTCTCTCTCCTCTCCCTCCTTCTACTGGAACTCTGATTCTCAACAAGCCCTGGTCCTAACCTCATGTCTTCATCTGAATGAGGCCCCCTGAGTTGAGAGTTTCCTGCTCAAGCATGAGAGATTATTTACGAGAACAAAAGCAGCTTGTGGCGACTACACCACTGAAGAAAATGGCATCCATTGCCCTATAAGTAATAATTGTCAATAGTTTCAGGGTGTGGAGGCATCCACAAGGAAAGGCTGAGGAGCCCGACCTTCTATAGGTCTTATGCAACTAACCACAGCCACTGTGCATTTATGGGGGCAACAGCTGTGACATGAAGAAGGCATAAAAATGACAAAGAAGTAAGAGATTGATCAGCAGGATACACATGCCATTATCAGTTAAAAATAAACTTACTTTCAAATGAGGTAAAATAAGATGCATCATATCACTGTCCTGCCTAATATGCTTTCTATGACATCTGGAAGAAAATCTGAAATGCCTGCCTGGGACTACCCTCCCTGTGAGATCTATCCTGAGCCGGTTCTGGAACAGCTCATTTGCTCCTCCACCATCAGCACTCTGGGCTCCCTCCAGGGTTCCCAGCTCATTTTCTCACTACCTCAACACATGTTGCTCTCACGACCCAGACTGAATGCCCTCCCCCACCCCATTTAAGGTCAAATGCTTTCCCGGGTTTTGTCAGCTCACCCATCGTCTTCTCAGATGCCTCTTCTGACTACGCCACCCAAACAGATCCATCTACCTGTATAGCAACCTCATCCTTCTATTCTCTCCACAGCCCTTATCTGATTCCTCAGCAGTTTGACAAGGGGTATATTGATATCTGTCTGTCTATGTGTCTATGTATGTGTCTGTGTCTGTATCTGTGTATGTGTATGTCTATATGTCTGTATGTATGTGTCTATGTATGTTGGTCTATGTCTATGTCTGTGTATATCTATATCTAAGTGTATTCTATGTGTGTATGTCTAGCTAACTGTATGTGTATGTCTAGCTAACTGTATGTGTATGTCTATGTCAATATGTATGTCTATGTGTGCATGGCTAACTCTTACAAGACTCGCAAAAACCATGTCTGACTTAACTCCCCCAACATCACCCTCCTAGCCCCTAGAGGTCCTTTGTCATTTTTGTTAACATTTTTTTATTCCTTTGTCTATTATTGTACTGCCTTCCCACAAAAATCAAAGTTTCTTTTCTCTCTTGATAAGTTGACAATAGAACTAGCCCAAAGTTTTGGGGTCACTGAATATGTAGGATTTATGACTCATCTATCTTTCTTCATGCCCTCCCTCTCCTCCATTCCTCAGGACTTCCTCCAAGAAGTCACCTGATCTCTCATAGAAGCAGAACCCAAATGTCATAGTGTGCCTTTGTAGGATGAACAGTCACCCCTCTGTTTCCAGTGTCCCCCACTCAAGTCAGCTGAATTGATTGTAAAAACATGTCTCTGCACTTTATCTCCAATCCCAGTCTAGCTACACAGAATCTAGTCCTGTTCTTTGTGTAGGCAGGAAAGATAGCTCCTACCAACACTGGAGAGATTGCACAAAGGGAGCATTGCTACCCCAAGTGTTGGCTCAGGTCCTCTATCACCTTCCCCTGTTCCTTTCATCTGAACCAGGAAAAGGAAAGGCTCATAAGGGTGAACAGAGACAGCATCCTCTCCTCCTAGGAAAGATGCTGCCTTCATTTTATATAGTCTGCTGGAGCCTTCCTGCACACTCTTTCGCTGGTTCTGCTTCCTGCTTTTCTGTACCTTCCTAACTCCTCCACTACTTGATTTCTGCCAGGGAGTTTGTTCGACATGAGCATATGTGCACATCTTTTAATACACAGCTTTGGCTGTATTCCCAGCAAAGGAGGAAGAAGCTTTTGTGGCCAAAGTAATTCACCAGGCTTCCATTATTCATAGGATATTTATTAAGTGGGAAGAAAGCAATGGTTCCATCGTTTGTTATTACTTTGCAATCTGGAATGAGGGAGTTACCTATCTTCAAAGACAAGAGTAGTTAATCACAAAAGTTTGAAAGCAATTTTTCTTTTATTTTTTTTTGGAGGCAATTTTTCAAAAACATTTATGCTACATGGACCAGATAAAAAATAATAATAATAAGGTATTTGAAATCTGGGGTGGTGACAGGCAGAGAAATAACAACAAGCACACAATCCCCTGAGTTATCATGGCCCCAAGAGCTCCAGTTATGCATACAGAACCCCAAGTCCATGATCAGCTGTTATCCTTTGTGTGATAATCAGTCAAGTGTAGTCACAGGAGCAATACAGGACTACAAAGCCCTTTACACTCCTAAGTCCTTGTCTTAGTTAGGGTTTTTATCGCTGCAACAAAATACCATGACCAAAAAGCAAGTTGCATGGAAAGGTTTATTTGGTTTACACTTCCATATTGTTGTTCACCACTGAAGGAAGTCAGGACAGGAACTCAAACAGGGCAGGAAGCTAGGACGGGAACTGGTGCACGGCAGCAAATGGAAGTGTGCTGCTCACTGGCTTGCTTCACATGCCCTTGTTCAGCCTGCTTTTTTACAGAACTCAGCATCACCAGCCCAGGAGTAGCACCACCCACAATGTGCTGGGCCCTGATCCATTGATCAGGAATTGAGAAAATGTTTGACAGCTGGATCTCATGGAGACATGTCCTCAACTGAGGCTCCTTTCTTTGATGACTGTAGCTTGTGTCAAGTGGACACACAAAACTAGCCAGTACAATCCTTCAAGAGGACTACAAGAGACACATCAGGCCACATGGACCTATGCAAAAGACTTTAGCATGATCGAGAGACAGAAGCCAGAACAGGTAAATTTAAGTCAGAGGCTTCTTGGGGTGCGCCATAACAAAGACAAAGTAAAGCAGAGGAAATAATTTGGAAATGTCCAGCAAGTTTTGTATTTATACAGACAGTATCTAGTTGCCTGGTTCACGGTTGTGGAAAAAGACAGAGGGATCTTGCATCTTGAAGAAGATGGGTTACATAGATGAAATATAGCTGTGGGCTGATAATTTGTAGATCAAAGACATACACTCTGCTGGGCTCTCAGATACCTCCAAGAATCAGTAGCCCTAGGAGGGGCAGTTTCTCCTTAGCCTGAAATGGCTTTTAAGGCATCAAAGGATTATAATGGATAGAAAAATTTTAAATACCTACAGCACAAGTAATGGTTACTTTTCTGTGTTAACTTCACTAGACCAGAAAACAATTTAAGCATGTTTCTGTGTCTGGGTATGCTTCCAGGAGAGATAAGCACTTAAATCGGTGGACTGAATAAATCAGATGGCCCTCAACAATATGCTCATCCAATCTTCTGAGAAAAGAAGAAAGGTGCCAAACATAGTGATGTAAATCTTTGATCCCAGCACTCAGGAAACAGAGGCAGGGGGAGTTTTTGTGTTCAAGGCCTTGTCTACAAAATGAGACGCTGTCTCAAAAGAGAATAAGAAGAAAAAAGAGTGGAAGACCCTAGGATTGCTTAGCTCGTAAGCCAGGAAGAGTGTTTTCCATGCTGAGTTCAAGCTTCAGAACCTACAGTAAGAAAGAATTGACTCTTAAATTGTTCTTCGGGTTCTTCTCTCTCTCTCTCTCTCTCTCTCTCTCTGTCTCTCTCTCTCTCTCACACACACACACACACACACACACACACCTCACCATGTATACATTAAGAATAAATAATAAAATTAATAGAGGAAAAAGAAGACTGGATTTCTGGCTACTGAGCTGCTTGAGCAGAGGTATCAATCTTCTAGCACTCTTTTCACACTCACATCTGTGCCACCCATCATTGAGCCTCAGACTTTAGAGCTACACCAGTGACATTCTGCTGTGGGAAAATGCTCTTGCACACTGTGAAGATGTAGCACTCGTGTTGGTTTAATAAAATGTTGATTGACCAGTAGCCAGGCAGAACAGTCATCATCCAGAAGCAGAGAAAGCAAGATGAGAATGCCTTACTGAGAAAAGGTGCCAAGCCACATATGTCTAAACATGGATAAGAATTATGGATTAACTTAAGTTGTAAGAGGTAGTTAGTAATAAGCTTTAACAATAGGCCAGTTTATAGTTAACATAAGCCTCTGTGTGTTTATATGGGACTAACGGGCTGTGGGACCTGGTGGGACACAAACTTCTGTCTACAATATTCTGGACTTTGACTTTCATTTTATGGCAGATAAAAAGATTTTCTAACTTCAAAAACTATGTAATTCAATACCTTCTGCTAAAGTTCTCCATAGGTAGGTAGATGATAGATAGAGAGATAGATAGATAGATAGATAGATAGATAGATAGA
>LOEQ01000507.1:410107-424928 GCA_001685075.1 Bramus lutescens
AGATAGATAGATAGAGATGAGATTCTGTTTCTCTGGAGAACTCTGTTCTATGCAATATATCAGTGTTCTTATACAGCAGAACCTACCATCATTGATCTCCACATATTTTGGTAGACAGAGAATAGAAGATATCTGTACAACGATTGCACAAGATATTCTCTTGTCAAGGAGGTAGGCTTGTTAGAAGTGTAGCTGCTGGGGTTGGAGAGATGGCTCACCAGTTAAAAGCATATACTCCTTGCTATTGAAGAGACCTGAGTTTGGTCTCCAGCATCCACACCTGATGTACATCCATGTAAAACCTCAGAGAGCATGGAAAGGAATTCTAGACAAAAAAAAAGTGTAGTCACATTTGGGGGTGTGGGCTCTGTTTGCTGGCAGCAAACAGGGTTGTCATGGCGCCTTTAAGAGAAGTCTTCCTGATTCAGCAGTAGCAGCAAAAAAAATACCACATGGTTTTGAAATAGCAGTTTCCTGGGTTATACTAGTTGCACAAACAGCTCTGGTCCTTTCAAGAGGCTAAGCACTTAAATGGGGTCTGTGAGCACCATGTAGCATGTTACAAATCACTTAATGGTGACATAGACCCATTGCAATCCTTAAGCTAGAGCCATGTGCATGGCTCTCAGAGGCAATGAACATGCCTCCACCATGTTGGACTGGGCAGGGCCAACAGGCAAAGCTACAGAATGGTCTTAGCCATGCCTGCTTAGCATTTAAAAAAACTCTCCTAGTCATAAAATAATTATAGATCTGTATTAAAGATAGAATCAGATGAAAAATATCTCTAAATGGGTCATAGTGTTGGATAAATGTATGTAGGCTGCAGAAAGAGAGAGAGGAAAAAGAGTATGGACAGGTATTTTTAAAAAGTAAAGTCTTTAAAGAGACAGTACAGACAATCAGATCAAAAAGAGTAAAGAAAAATAAGTCACATAAATATGGAAAACACAGAGAGTCTGGATTATGTATATTATTGTGTTTTCTTTGAGTTTTTTGACTGTGAAGAAGCTAAGTACAGAATGACATTTCATTGTACAGGCTGCTAAGCTAAACCAACATATATATTTTAAAGGTATCTTGACTTCAAAATTTGGGTCTAAGGATATGTTGCTTTGGAAGAGAGGTTGAGCTTTTGTTTCCACAGATGATGAGAACGTGTGGATTCCTTTAGACAAATGTGATTTGATGGAATGAGCCCCCACCCACCCAAAAGGTCTCTATGAACCCTAAAAAATACTTTGCCCAAAAAACATCAAAAAGCAGTTTGGAGAGAACTGTGCCCAAATTCCCTAAATGATTGTTTATAAATGTTTGTGTATATTTATATGCTATAAAGATTAATACTTCACATTTGTATAGATCTTGTTTTATTGATACAAATATAAGGTCAATTTTGTTATATGTATATTTCTGCTCTTGATTAAGGTATTGTGTTTGTGCAGCTCATTTAAAAATATAATGTACAATTAAGAAATATAGGTTAATAGTTAGTCATCTATAATAGTCAAGCTTATAGTCATGTTAGGTTTTCTAGATGTAAAAAAAGTATTTCAATAGATAGATATTCTTCAAAACTTTCAAAGACTTACAGAATATGACATTTAAATATTTTAAGAACTTAGGACTTTTCGTGACAATGAGACTCATCTGCTCCTGGCAGCACCAACCTACTTCAAGAGGATAATGGGCATCAAAGAGGCTCCTTATGAAGTTTGTTAGCCATTTGAACAAAAAGAAATTGCTCTTGCCAGGACTGCTTAACTGGACATGCAGGACCCACAGAAATATGACTGCAAAACTTGCCAAAAGAAGGTGAGACAGTCCTTCGGGGTTCCTGCTTCATGAGAAAACTGCCAGATATTTTGCAGAACATAGAAGAAAGCAACTGATGAACTTTGCCAGTAAAGGCATAAGAGATCTTCAAGCTTCCTTCTTTATGGAAAAGTCTGCCAGACACTTTGGGCTTATAAGCTAAAGATGAATGTCCCAACAGTACAGACAAACTTTGGGTGACTGGGCAGGTAGGAAGATATCTCTGTCAATTTTAGAGTTTTAGAAGTTGCTTATAATACAGTTCCTGTTAACTTATGTAATATATGGATCTTTGATGGAGTTGAAGAATAGATAGCTATAATTATAGTTTTCCATAGTTATGGTTAAAGATAAAGTAGATATAAATATTGAAACTATAATTCTTGCTTAAAAACTGTTTTGTTATATGTAATTTTGATAGGTTAAAGTTAAAAACCTTCCTTTTTATTAGGCAGAAAAGGGAAGGTGATGTGGGATTCTCCTCTGTATGCTGTTAATACATTTTATTACCATTGGTTAATAAAGAAGCTATTTTGGCCTGCAACAGAGAAGACTAAAATTAGGTGGGGAAAGCTAAACTTCTGGGAGAAAGAAGGCAGAGTCAGAGAGAAGCCATGTAGCCACTGGAGGAGAAAGACTCAAGCCGCCAGCGGGAGCCTTGCTGATAAACCATAATCCTCATGGTAAAATATGAAATAATAAAAATGAGTTAATTTAAGCTATAAGAATTACCCAGGAATATGCCTAAGCTAATAGGCCAAGCATTGTTTTAATTAATATAGTTTTGTGATTATTTCAGGTCTGGCCAGCAGAGAAACAAATGAACAGCCAATGCCAACATACACGATGCAGACCAAATCTGCCTATAACTCAAACTCCAGTGAATCTTATGCTCTCTTCTCGCCTCCATGGGTATCTTCATGTGAGTGCATATTTACACACACACACACACGTACATAATTCAAAGTAAAATATTTAAAGATTTTTAAAACTAAAAAGAAATTGAGTTTAGACATTTCTTCATAGAGAAAAACAGTAAATTGCCCAGACTTCTGTAAATAACCCCATTAATACCCTTGTAAAGCACCCTAATTAAGCTTATTAGTTCATCAAAGATTTAAAGAAAAGCAGAGTGTGTCTGTTAGTAAGCAATCATAAGGAAAGTGAAGGATACAGCTAAAGAGCTGAAATCATTGGGACCGGGAATAGGGAGGAAAATGCTATAGGCACCCACTGTAAGCTACTCTTTTATCTTTAAATCTTATACATATGCTTTAATTAAAAGTAAATTAAAAATACTTTCCACCAACATTAAAGAAGAGAAAAGTACCCTCTGGAGCCAGTGGATAGACTCAGCCTGTTCTAGAATGTGGTTATCCCCAACTTTTAAGCCAGCTCTTTTAATCTACTGAAACACAGGGCAGGAGGGGGCGGTGCCACTGGGGCCATCAGGTTTTTCTCTCCTCAGAGCCTAAATGGTCTCATCTTTAGTGAGTAGGGCCTGAAGTTACCAAGTCTGTCCTCTGGAGAAGCAGTCAGATGATAAGCTAGCCATTCATCAGTTAGCTCTTCAACACCAAGAGATCACAGTCACCAAGGGATCTGAAGTTATTGGCATTCAGAGGCTGTCATGAACCTCAGACTGATTGCAGGCACCTGGGGAGACATAAGCTTTAGAGGCAGATATGCGCTCCCGAAAGGGATAACAGAGAAGCCCACCTGGCACTTAAACTTTATGAAAGCAGAGGGTTAAAAGATGGAGTGGTCATGAGAAGTGAGAGATGAGAAGTGGGCTATGGTGGTTCGAAAGAAACGTCTCCCATAGGCTCCGGTGCTCAGACCTAGGTTCTCGGTCGGTGGGGCCGTTTGAGGAGATGTGCAGCCTTGCTGAAGGAAGTCCAACGTTGGGGATGGGCTTGGAGAGTTCACGGCCTCACCTTGCTATGCTCTCTCCTGCTCCTGCACCGTGCCTGCTGCTTGATGCCAGGCCTCCACTGGCCATTATGGACTCTCCCTTTAGGACCATAAGCCCAAGTAACCTCATCTTTCTGTACGTTTCTTCTGGTCATGATGTTTTATCATAGCAGCAAGAAAGTAACCAATGCAAAGGCAATGGGGGCAAAAGAAGAAAGTCTGTCTTGCAGGCCACAAAAAAATGATATAAAGTAAGACCCGTGCAAAGGCACGCACCGTCCTTGTCCATAGATGTATGCTGAAAAATCTGGTTCCCACTCATTCTACCTTTTCTGCACCCCCACATCTGTCTTTGTCCTCATCAACTTCTAGTTAATCCACCAGTACCATATTTAGTAACACAGAAGCTCTGTTATGGACTGAATGCTGAAGCCCATATCCCCAGTGTCTGTCTTCCAATCCCCAGAATAATGAGAAATAAATGTTTACTGCTTAAGCCACCCATTCATAACATCTTATTATGGAATCTGAGACAAGCTATCCTCAAACCTCCTAGAAAAAACAAAACTCTCATCTCCAAAATAGGAGAGGGGCTTCAGTGCAATTTTTCTGAGACACAGAGATTTAGCAACTTGTCTTCCCATAATGAATAAAAATAGCTGAAATTCTGTAATTCCCAGAACACACCATCTGTAGGCTTATAATCCAAATGGCCAAGATCTCACACTGGCCAGGCACCTGCTCCCCAAGTGAAGTTGACCAATCGTCGGAAATCACCCAGGGAGCCTGTTAGGAAAATCAGATTTCTGCCCATCACTGTAAGCCTGCCACATGGAAATCCACTGTTGGGATTCCCCAAACCTGTATCTTCACAGGCTCCCCAGGGCAATGACAGGTAGAACCACTGACAGACACTCTGGCTCTCCCAGCCCATCTCTTCCTTGACGCCTTACTATAGGCTAAGGCTTGGATGGCCATATAGAACTGTTCTAAGCCCTTTGCACTCAGAGCATTGCCTGTGCCCCACTGCATCCCATTCCATCTGAACTTTCTAGAGATGCAGCCCTACCATCTCCAAGTGTATTTGTCCATCAATCTGCTGTCTGGAAGTAACACACTGTGCCCCTGTGAACTCGGACCACCCCCAAAACTCTAGTAAATGTCTCTAGTGTCTGTGAAAATGTGACTACGGTTGAGGCTTCAAAATCAAATCAAGCTCCTTGGAGAAACCCAGAGAAAAGGCAAGTGGGGTGTAAGATGATTCCTACTGGAGCCTACTCCAAGATGGAATCCAACCATGGACACTTGAGCCATCTTGCCAGCCCTGTCTCCCTCTCTTGCTGGTTCCTCCATCCCCCCTGAATAGTTCTTCCTTCTGCTTTCATGCCATATATATTCCCAGCCTTTCTTTCCTCCTTGTTAAAATGTAAACATGATACCCAGAGCTTAAGCCACCATATTGGACCATGAAGTAAATGACATTTGCTGAGAACATCGGCCCCTGACAATGTCATGATATCTCTCTCAGAACATCTTAAATTTCTATTTTGTTCATGCAGTTACTCTCTTGTTTTCTTTTACCAATTGCTAGCTGACATTTATCCCTTTTATCCTCCAACATACTTCAGGAACCACTATCTGAGTGACTCAAAAAGGTTAAGTGCTTTGATCACAAGAAAAGGAGCCAGGGTACCGTTCCCGCCATGACTGTCTCCAGGCAGGTAATAAATAGATGGACACAGAAGGAAACACAAGAACAAATTTTCTTCTCCAGGGAGCCATGGGACCTTTCTGTTGCCATAGATACCTCAGAAAGAAGTTCACTGAAGCTTTGACCGAGGTTCCTTTGTGCTTATGGCCGGGAGTCCTAACTTGTATTTTTTTTATTGCATCTTAAAGAAGGGAGTCTCAGTTCACCATTCTTAAATGGGAAAAAGGAACTCGGAACCACCTGCCACAGCATCACTCAACTCCCTTGTCAGCCACCGCTCAATCCCTTGCTCATCCAGTGTTCAACTCCCAGTCATCTGTGACACAAACTTACTGAGGTCGTACTGTGCTATAAGTCACCATGGTGGACTTGGGACAGTAAAGCTTCCTGAGAGGCACGTAGATCTCTGTAAGTTCCAGGCCAGTCTGTTCTACATAGTGTACCTGGTCAGCTAGGGCTACACAATGAGACAGTCACTCAAAACAAAACAAAAAACAAACCTTGAACTCAACAGCTAAAGGCACCTGTCACCAAGCCTTGTGACATGAGTTCAATCCCCACAACCTACATGGTAGGAAAAGACTCCTCAAGTTGTCCTCTGACCTCTAAACATGCGCTATGGTATACATGTTGTGTGTCTTTGTGCATGCATGTGTTGTGCGTGCATACGCTAAGTAAGCAAATGTGAATTGCAAATGTTTAATATTATTTATTTATTTTACATCCTGGCCGCAGTTTCCCCTTTCTCCTCTCCTCCCAGTCCCTCTCCCTCACCTCCCCCATCCACTGCTCCTCAGTTTCTGTTCAGAAAAGGGCAGGCCTCCCAAGAGTGCAACACAACATGGGGTATCATGTTGCAGTAAGACTAAGCACCTCCCCTTGAATTAAGGCTGGACAAGGCGACCCAGTATGAGGAATGAGTTCCCAAAAGTCAGTGAAAGAATCAGAGGCAGCCTCTGCTCCCTCTGTTAGGAGTCCCACAAGAGGACCACGCTACACAAATCTAAAATTTTTGGAGCACTGTAAGTTGGGAGGAGCATGGTCAATGCACCACCCTATGGCAGGAGGCAGATGGTCACAAGAACATGCGAGAGAAAAGGAGAGTACAAATGTAAACTCTGATCCTCTAGTCCCTCTAAAATCTACACCAGTCCCATCAGGGAGGCACACTTAAAGCCCAAGCACCTCACAAAGGTCCCCTTGTTAGTGCTGTTGCTCTAGAAGACACAGTTCCAACACATGATTTTGGGGGGACACATTCTAAATCAAGCATTAGGAATTATGACTATTGTTTTTATGTTCTAAATTGTGCTACAAATTAGCAGTTATAAAGAGAGTTGTCAGAAAGTTTGTTCAGAAGTTTCACTCCTTGGAAGCACAAGGCCATCCTTATTCAAAGATGTATATACATCGTTACACATCCTTGTACATCATTATATAGCATTATACATCATTATACATCCTTGTACATCCTTATACATAGTTATACATCATTATGCATCCTTGTACATCCTTATACATAGTTATACATCCTTATACATCATTATACATCCCTGTACATCCTTATACATAGTTATAGATCCTTATACATCATTATACATCCTTGTACATCCTTATACATCATTATGCATCCTTATACATTGTTATACATCCTTGTACATTCTTATACATCGTTACACATCCTGTACATCCTTATACATCCTTGTACATCATTTTACATGGTTCTATAACCTTTTACATCCTTGTACATCCTTATACATAGTGACAATTCTTCATACATCTTTGTGTACATTTATCCTGCAGTGCATCTGCAGTTACATATGGACATGAAAGGTCTTGTAAGAAACCACCTCAGCTCATAGTTGCACATCCATGATGACAGGGGTAGCATTCACAACAGCTATGATAAAGATCAGATTAGATGTCCATGAACAAATTAATGGATAAAGAAAATCTGTTGTGTACACAGTGCTGCGACAGCAAAATGAAAGTGTGGCATTTTCAGGAAAACAAATGCAACTGCTAATCTTTACGTCAGTAGAAAAAAAAAACAGATGCAGAAAGGCAAACCTTGAGTTTACTCCTATATGCAGAACAAAATTTTAAAAGTGCATGCGTGCATGTGTGTGTGTGTGTGTAGGTCATAAAACTAGAAAAGAGATGACAAAAGGAGAGAAAGAGATCTTTGGGGAGGCCGGAGATAGAAATAAATAATAGATAATAAAACACATTTGAAGAGACAACAGAATCTGACTATGGAAAGAAAGGGCATGAGCTGGAGGTGGGAGGGGCATGGAGCCAGGGTGAGGGGGCGGGGGAGTGGGAGAGATGAACGAAAGAGAGCAAAACATAATATTACATACATGAAAATGCCATAATAAACCCATCACTTTATATGCTGACCTGAGATTTCAATTTTAAAAACCTCCCTTTCACTAAGACCAACCATGAAGCATGACTGTCTGTGCCAGGAGCAACTGGAAGACTGGCACTTGCCCAGGCCTGTGGCTTGGGAGGAAAGGGAGAAATCCGTAGGGCACCTTGTAAATGGGGTGTGAAACCAGGATCCCCACTAACCAGGAATCGCCTCCTTTGCGCACACGAGCAAGCGCAGCTGCCTTCTCACACGCTGCCCCCCTCACCATTCCCCTGGCAGCTCCTGAAATCTTTTCATCCCAAAGCACTTTTCCAGAGACAGTAGCTAAGATGCTGATGCTGTGGAGCATCCCCCAAAAGATGGGAAACAGCAGGAACTGAGCAGGCGACATCCCAACATCCGGGGAACCTGAACTGGAAATCACCTCCCTGAGCCAGCCTGACCTTATCCTTGGAGTCAGCTGGCTTGGAGTGGACTTTGACTTTGTCTCACCCTGCTTCAGAGTTGGGGTGTGAGCACACAGACTACTAACAACCTAGAAATCTGCACGAAAAGCCCGCAGGTGGATCTTCGTGCCTGTGCTTCCTAAGTGGAAACAACCGGGGTTGTTCTCATTAAGGACAACCTTTGCTATACAATTCATGTGCACCTAACAGCATGTCCACCTGAAAAAAAAGTCTTACCTTTTTCTTTTTTCTAATTCTGAAGTTATACACAGAAGAAACAGGATTTTAGTTTTGTTTTTTTTTTTCCATTCATCTGGTGCATTGTTTTCTTAGTCCATTTCTCCTAACATCCTGTTGGGCCTATGCTGCTAAGAAAGCCTTTTACATATTTGGGGCTAGAAGAGGGGGGGCCCAGGAAGGGAGGCTGCAGGGAAGCTTGTGATGAATTTGAGCAGGAAATGTCTTTGACAAATGAAACCTCTCTCCCTTGCCTAATTCTGAAATGCCTCTGGCTTGAAAGTTCTCCATATGCTCATAGCTGTTATTTATGTATACCACGCAAATTCTAAACAAAGAGCTCTGCTCTCGGCCCCCACATGCACAGCCTGGAACAACAAGGCAATGTTCCACCGGAGAAATATAGAGGAATCTGGGTCAGAATGAGAGCACAGGCCACTGTATAAAACATAATTGGCAATGACAGCAGGACTGTCTGGATGGTGTTGGGCCAACCGCTCAGCTTGGGAGGAAGCCCACTGCTTGTTCCCAGAAAGCCCTAACGTTCATGTTAGAGTTCCTTTGCTAGGGTCAATATAAGAAAGCACCTTAGACTGAGAAGCTTAAACAGCAGACAGGTAGCCTCACAGTTTTGAGACTAAAGGTCCAAGGTCGAGATCATGGCAAGGTTAACTCCTTCTGAGGACTTTGAGAAAGAATCTATTTTGTCTTCTGGAGTCTGGAGGTTTGGGGACCATCATCATTGTCCCTGCACCATCACCCTGAAATGCACCTTTGTGTTCATACAACATCCTCATCCTCCCCAAGGATATGTGCCTGTGTCCAAGTTTTCCCTTTTCATCAGCTCACTGTGTATCAGACGAGGGCCAAAATTGAGAGCCTAACCATAATATGTGTTATCTGCAGAGCCCTTATTTCCAAATAAGCCCCTATTTAGCAGTCCTTGAGATTAGGACTTGAGCCTGTGGGTCAGCAGGGAGAGCCAAAGGAGACCCGTCACATTGTCCAGTAAAAACTACCAAACAGGGGCCAACAAAATCCTTCAGTGGATAAACATGCTTGCTACCAAGCCTGGTGAACTTAGTTTGATCCCCACATTCTACAGTTAAAAGGGGAAAACCAACCATAAGTTGGTCCTCTGGTCTCCCATACATGCTGCAGCACACACACTAATAAATGAATATCATTTTCTTACAACAGCACTGGTAACTTGGCACATGAGACCCCGCCTTGAAGATTAGCAAATAGACCAGTCGGATGTCTCAACAGGCAAAGCGACTTGCCACCAAGCCAGATACCTGAATTTGACCCCTGGGAGCTATGTGGTGGAAGGAGAGAATCAGCTCCCACAAGTTATCTCCTGATCTCCACACAGGCCCTCTGATGTACATGCACCCATACAATGCAGCAAATGAATCAAAATATAAATAAAAAATAAAATCAATTAACTATGCCCCCAGGGGAAGACCAGGGCCTGGAAACACCTCTATAAAGGTGAGGAAGAAAACCATTCAAGACAGGCCACTCCTAAGCGCTCCAGGTCCCACCTTTCTGACCCCTTCTCTTGGGAATTCAACGACAAAACCTCACTCAATTAGATCAATTAGATGGAAGCAGTCAGTGCTGGGATATTTCTCCAGCCAGGTTCCTGAGAGATGAGCCAGTCCTCTACCTGAGCCTCTGAAAGAGGGTTACACAAGTCAGAAAGTGAAAGTGAGCCAGAGCTTCAGGGCCTAGCTTATCCCATCCCAGTCCCCCACTCCACTCCCATGCCATCCTAACTGTACCCGTGACTCACGCTCATTACAGCTCCCTCCAAAATCGCTTCAACCCACTTTCATGTCAGAGGAACCACAGCAGTGGTTGAGACCCCTTGGGGATCAAATGACCCTTTCACAAGGGTCGCCTAAGGCTATTAGAAAACACATGTGCTTACATTATAATTCATAACAGTAGTAAAACTATAGTTATTAAGTAGCGATAAAAATAATTTTATGGTTGGAGGGTCAGCACAGCATGAGCAACTGTATGTATTAAAGGGTTAGAAAGGTTAAGAACCCCTGAACTACAAGGTTTGTCTTCAGATGCGCCAGTTCCCTGCTCCAGAAAATTTCTGTTACCCAATTTGGACTAAGCTATCCCAAGATCATATTTACCCAATAGAAGGACAGACTTGTGGTCAGCTCCAGGGCAGCCTAGTGAAATCCAATGGGCACTTTCCAGGACACATGGGACCCTCAAAAAGTGAAGGCCTTGGAAGGACAAAACCCTTTGTAACTGAAACTGAAAATCAGTTCGGGGCCACTGGGGCTTTGATGCATGCACTCTGGCTCTAGGGTATCTGCTTCCCACAGGTAAGGCTGCAAAATTTGCAACCTAACTCATGAATTTTCAGCTTCCCGTTTAAGGTGCCAGATGTTTATTGGCAAATCAAGTATCAACCACCCACCTGAACCTGCCCGATGAGCTCTTTGCAAATATTAAGCCGTTCAGATCCACACAGCATTTGAAGCAGGTGCCCGTATTTTCCTCCTCCTTGCTCGTGCAAACATGGCGCACAAAAGGTCAAGAAAATTGCCCAAGCACACCCGACCTGTGATGCCAGAGCTAAGATGTGAGCATTTGAGGTTATCGTCTGGATGCCGAACTGCTGCACGGAGGGCCACGTGTAACTTTTAACGGGTCGATAGAGCAAAAAGTATAAGGAAATAATGGGCAGCGGCAGCTGAACTGGGGACCCAGATGACAAAACTAACCTGCGTTTCCCTGTGAACCAGTCCCAGCATTGAAACATGAGCTTTTTCCCACTCAACATGCCTAGCCAGAGAATAGATGCGCTCCATGCTAGTCCTGCAAGCATAGTGTGAGTTGTCAAAAAATGATGTGCCTGTTCCTCTCAGGACAGCGTGGAACCTCTGGAGATGCCGACGGGGCTGTAACGTCCCCTGAGAGCCTTCACTCTTTGCCCGAGCTTCTGTCGATGGAAATTCTAAATGACAAACGAACAGAAGCCCTGCACAACTTTTAAGAGTGTGATTTCCACCTGTGGGGAGAAGAATGCTATCTATACCTCCAATACTTCATGTTCAGCTGGCCCAAACCCTGATAGACAACTTCGGGGACTCAGAGCATGGAGGATGCTAAGAATGGCTTCTTTGACTTTTAAGTTGGTTCTTCCCTCTGGGGAAGGAAGCTGACCATCACCCCCCATCCACCACCCCCCACCACCATGGCAAGCTCTCAGAAGCCCTCCTCTCCTTGACAAATGTGGACTACGGTGTCTGTCAGATCCCCGCCCCCATAGTTGTTGCTACTGGTCTGCAAATGCAGAGATGGAAGTGAGGCCAGCTGCTCACTAAATTAAACTTAACAACTTTGTTTACTCTACCAGGTTCCTGGTAAACAGTGCTGAGGCTCAAGGGGCTTGTCCTGTTTACATTAGCATAACATGTTCTAGTCTGGGGCTCTCACAGCAGAGCAAAGGCTGCACTCCCCAAATGTCAGCTGTTTGAAGAGCTTTGTATTTTGACAAATGATGTTTATGTAAGAAACCACTGTTGATGTGATCTTTCTATCAACTCCAAGCATGTGACGTAGATGGACATTGCTCTATTTCAGGATAAGCCAGGCCTCCTGAAAGAGGAGACTCATCAGTATGGAGAAAGACTAGAAGTTCCCCATAGGTCATACTCCACAGTGTGGCCTTCATGAGTTTTGGTCTCCGTGTCAGCACGTCTTGACGTCAGCACTGGATAATTTGGTCTGGATAGTTGTGGAAACTGTTCAGCCTTCTGCAGCATCCCAACCCTCCACCAACTAGGTGCTAAGGGTACCCTCTCCATATTATAGCAAATATTAAATACTGCTAAATGTCCCCTGGAGGAGCAGACAGAGTCACACATTCACCACCCACCTGCACTAAGAACCGCCACTCAAAGTTAAAAGAGCATGATTCTTCCAAAGGGCGGAAAAGATATAAATAGACCTCTTGCGCCTTGTGCAGGGCAGTCTGGTTTACTCCTTTATCTGTGTCCTCGGAAAGTCCATACTGGCCCTGCCAGTTGAAACCTGGAGGCATGGATATCTAAAAGACCTTAAGGAACATTTCCAGAAAAATCAAAAGCAGCCAAGAAGGATGAGTAGACACCCTCCATGTAGTCTGCTCCCTAGGGCCTTTTTTAAATGCCCATCCTGTTAGCTTTAAAAAGGAAAGAGATTTGGTGTGCTGAGGTACGGATAAGATGTAAAGACATCACACTAAGCTCAGCAAGCCAGCTGCAAAAGACAAACACGGCATGATTCCACTTTGGCACAGTGCCTCGAGTTAGCCAAATCACGGATACAGAAGATGGAGTGCTGTATCCCAGGAGGTGGGAGCGGGGCTAATGAGGAATTGTTGTTCACTGGATGTAGAATCTCAGTTGTGCAAGACACACAACTGGAGAGCAGATGTAGGGTGAAGTGCATGTTCACACGTTGCTGAAGTGTGCACAAAGAAAGGTTAAAATGATAAGTTTATGTTGGTTTTTATTGCAACAATAGTACTACTAATAAAAAAAAACTTGGAACAGACAGTGGGGGAAAGTATCCCCATGCTCCACAGGGGACAGATGATAGGCCTGGGCCCCCTCCTTCTGTCCTAACCTCCCAGGCTGCATTCTAACAATGAACAGAATCCACCCAATGCCCTCACTGAGAAACAAGCAGCCTTTCCTCAGCAAGGATCCCATGTCTCTCCAATGACTCCTTTTAGGGTGTTTTAAAATATGTACATCTAAAACCATCTTCTATACCTATTTTAGCCAAATTTCTGAAGTTTTGACTTTTTCAAGTTGATAATCGGGCCCTAAATAATTACAGTGACGTGCTGAGAAATTCCCGCCCAGGGCCACTAACCCCAAAACACAGCACAATATCAATAGCATCGTGGCGTGGGTGAGACAGAGTGAGGTCATAGAAAGAAGTTGGAGACTGAACTGGGGCCATTAAGAGTCTGGGTCTTTCCAGAAGTTTCCATGATGACCAGGAAATGACTCCCACACCTTAGAGTTTGGTGACTAATGATCCACCTGCAGTGTCCTGTTCTCAACTAAGTAGAAACTAATGTGGACAATCACACACAAGTCATATGCTCTTTTGTGACTTTCAAAATAGTCACACAGGTTGTAGGCTCATTTCCTCTGGTGAGGACACCAAATGGGAGTAGAGAGTGTTGTGCCTGTCTTCCCCACTGCCTTGGGATGAAAGTTGCTGCCCAATGCCAGTCTGTGCTTTTTCTGATTTGTAGTGGTATGTCCAAACTGCACTTCCAAATTAGGCGTGTGTGTGCAATGAAGGCTTTTAAAGCTATAGAGAATGAAGCTAAAATAAAAAAGAATGAAGTTTATTATTTGCAGAAAATGGATACAACTGTAAATAATCATATTGAGCTAATTAAGCCAATCACAGAAAGACAAACAGTGTGTGTTTTCTCTCATTTGTGCTTCCTAGATTCTATAAATATATAAAATCATATATGGCCTGTAAGCAGAACTATGTAGGAGGACAGAGGGGACAAACTGAAGGAAGAGGGAAAGAAGGAAAAAGAGAGGATTCAGGAGTACAAGAAGGAAATATGCTCAACATACAGTATATACATATATGAAAGCTTGAAAATAAAAAAGTTCATACAATGGATATCATGTAGGTTAATGGCATGCATATAATATAGGATAGCATACATAATCTACAACACAAAGTAATATATGTATATGCACATACAAGAAAAATGCTAAAGATATCAGAATAGTCTATTTCTCTTGAAAACAATGTAGCTTTTCATGCATTTCAACATTAATGAAATCAACAATGATCCTATCTGTTAAGTATGATGATTCTTGCTTTACCTGAAACACTATTTGGCAGGGGTGGGAGGGGTTGAGACCGTGTTTCTCTGTGTAGCCCTAGCTACCCTGGCATTTACATTTGAGGTTGGCCTCAAACTCACAGAGATCCACTTACCTCTGCCTCCCGAGTGCTGAAATTAAAGACATGCACCACCACACCCAACTTGAAACACTATTATTAAATCAATGGTACAACCATGATTACCTCAAATCAATGATATACTGTTATATAATCACCTGTAAGGTCATCTGACCCTAGGATATTCCCATAATAAGACACGATGCCCAAAGCAATCATGCAAAAGATGAGCTGGTAGGGCTCTTCCTGGTGATTGAGGGCAAGGCAGACTGTCCCACCAACAACTGTCTCTAACTTTTTTTTAATTCTTTATTTATTATGTATGAAACATTCTGCTTGCATGTATTCTTGCATGCC
>LOEQ01000507.1:443733-458570 GCA_001685075.1 Bramus lutescens
GATAGATAGATAGATAGATAGATAGATAGATAGATAGATAGATAGATCCCATTAACTCTTCAGTTGGCATTTGTTGCCTTGTCAAAAAAGGAATTTCTTTCCATAAGCTTCTCTGTAAGTTGTTTTCACAAGTTGGAAACCTTATGTCACCACTCCCTTTATTCCATTTTGTAATCTGTTTATTTCCTTGAACACAGACTTAGTTCCATTCCACTTTGTGGTACTCCTTTTCCCCTTAAATTTTGTAATTTACCCTACTCAGCTTGCTCCTTTTCATTATAAATCTTCATTAGAGTTACCATTAATAACCACACGACAGAGTTCATATTAGGCTATTTTGAGATTTCCTCTGCTAATGTAATTAATACAAAATTCTTCACTTTTAGACTCAGGAAGCTCTTCAGACAAGGGCAAAAGTCAGCCACATTCTTTACCAAAATATAAGAATGAGCTCTAGGCCACATATTAATATTCTTCTCCTTTGACACCTCTTGAGCTACCCCCCCCCAAAGTTCATCAAATCACATTTGGCACCATTGTCTTCCAGGTTCCTACTGGTATGGTCTATTAAGCAGCACTTAAAGTGTTCATCTGCTTTTCTAATCCACAGTCCCAAGGTCTATATTTCTTCAAACAAAAACATGGTCAGGCCTATCACAACAATACTCCAGTCCCTGCTACCAACTTCTGTCTTAGGGTTTCTATTGCTGTGAAGACACACCATGACCACAGCAACTCTTATAAAGGGAAATATTTCACTGGTGTAGCTTACTTACAATTCAGTGGTTCAGTCCATTATCATTGTAGCAGGAAGCACGGTGGTGTGCATAGTGCTGAGAGTCCTACATCTTGCAGGCAATAGGAAGTGGTCTGAAATATTGGGAGGTAGCTTGAGCATATGTGAGACCTCAAAGCCCACCTTCACAGTGACACACTTCCTCCAACAAGGCCACACCTCCTAATAGTGCCACCTCCTTTGGGAATCATTTTCCTTCAAGCCACCACTATGGTCATGGACTTACCCTCCAAAACTGTAAGCAGTGCTCCCTTTAAAATACTCAGTAAGTTGTCTTGGTCATGGTGTCTCTTCACAGCAACAGAACAGTAACTAAGATACCTTGCCTCAAAAACAGAAAAACAGCGTGGGAAGGTGTTAGAGGAAGATAGCTGGCATTGGCCCCTACCCCACAGGAACATGTAGGGAGCCTGCACACAAAACAAAAGCTTAACGACATCCTTTGGATTATGAGATGTAAGTAGGTGCAGCCTCTTTTAAAGGCGATTCCACAGAATTAAATACAGGAATGTCTATGGAATCTATTTTTAAAATCACTTTTAAGTTTGTATTCGCTGTTACCCAGAATTAATATGTTTTATGACTGTGACTCTTTTATAAAGAACAGACTGTTAAGATGGTTCAGAGGATAAAGGGGTCTACCCAAGTTTGGTGGCCTGAGCTCAATCCTCAGGACCTTCATGGTGAAAAGAGCGCACTAACTCCTGCAAGTTATCCTCTGACCTCCACAAGTTCACAATCTTGCACACATCACACAGACACACACCTATACTCAAACACATAAATAAGTAAACAAATACCATTTTTAACACTGTGAAGCTTTGAGTAGAAAAGTATGTCATAGAAGTATCCTTATAACATAGCTTCATACATTGAAAAATTCTCCCTGTGAACATACATATCTTTATAAATGAATAGAAAACATGAAGGCTGCATGTTACATGAGAACAAGACAGACATAGGACTAAGACTGGGAATTTCACTCAAAGAGATCAGCTTTGCCTTAGTCGGTGTTCTATTGTTGTGAAGAAAGCTCTTATGAAAGAAAGCATTTAATTGGGACTTTCTTACTCTTTCAGAACTTTAACCCATTATCATGGGGTCGGGGGATGGCGGCACACAGGCAGGCATGGTGCTAGCAAAGTAGCTGAGAATCCCACACCTGGATCTGCAGGCAGCAGGAAGACAGAGACATGGGACTGGCTTTAGCTTTCGAAACTTCAAAGCCCACCCACAAGGGGCTTCCCTTCATCAAGGCTACACCTCCTAAGCCCTTCAAATATGAGCCTATGGTGGCCATTCTCAATCAAACCACCACAGCCTCTAAACTTTAATTATTTACAAACATAATGAATGTATTAATTAAAGTAATTAAAGCTTAATACACAATTTTCTCTCCTTTCCCATCCAACTCCCTTCCCCAGAAACAATTACTCCTAATGAGGTATTTTAACTTTTCCTAAGCTTACATGCACATGTATGCACATACACCTCCTTATTTTGTTTTTTAGTTTCCTTTTAAACTAGAACCATACCATACCTAATATTCAGCAGTTTTCCTTTTTCACTTAATATTTCAAAGGTATCCCCCAGGCAATATGTAGAAATATTCAGTCTTTCTTATATTTTTACAGTAGTTCGCGATCAATATTGGCTCAGAGCCCCCAAGAACAAGTTCTCAACACAAAGGAGATTTATTTGTCCCAAAGGAAGAAGGGGCAGGGAATAAGTGACAAAGACAGAAGGTAGAGGATGAAGAAGAAGGGTAAGAGAACAAGGGAGAGAGGGCAGGGATGTTTGTTCTAGAAGTGGGGACTAAGGACCGCCTCTGAATAGAGAGCGGCAGGTATGGCCTATAGGGAAACGGCAGTTTAGAAAGGTAAAAGGGGGAAATCCCGTGTTAAGATAAGGGTTTAATTTTAGTATGGCATGTAGTTAGGCAGCCAAAGTGGACTTTTGATTACTAGACTTCAATACTTTGATAGCTGGACCTTGGTGGTCCGCCTCAGGAGGAGAAGGTGTCTGTATAAGGGAGCAGACCTTGGTGGCTAGCCTTAGGAATGGAATCTAATGGTTTAGCAAGGCAAAGGAAATGGGGGAGAAGGACAAGACCTGACAGAGCCATGTTTTGTCATTCTCAGGCTGGCCCTAGAGTCCCTTCAATAATTTGTACAAAATTCTTTTATGAACATTCATGTTGTTTCCAGTGATATTTTTGCAACTCTCTTCCCTAGGTTATTTAAGTTGTGGAGCTGGAATCTAAACTAATTTTTCCAGTTGTAGTGTCAATGACATTAACATTCCCCATGAGGTTCACCGCTTTCTACCTCCCCTTTTGACCACTGCAGTCTTTGACTCTTCTACCTTTGGGCAGCCTCTTCCCCAGACTTCATCCATCTAGACTTTTTGTTGTTAATATCTTGCTTATCTTAGTTGTGATAACAGTTTAAACAAAACATAATTTATAATACGTCCCTTCAGCAAGAACAGAAACACACTAGTGAGTGGGTGTTGTCTCATTCACTGTTCTGTGGCTGTGAAAAGACACATGACCAAGGTAACTCTTATAAGAGAAGCATTTAACTGGGACTTGCTTACATCATGGCAGGGAACATGACAGCAAGCAGGCAAGGGAGAAAACAGTAGATGAGAGCTACATCCTAATCCGCAAACAGACAGAAACATGGCCTGGTATGAGCTTCTGGAAACCTTTAGACCCATTCTGAGTGACACACATCCTCAAATAAGGTCACACTTATTGCATCAAAGTCACACCTCCTAATCCTTCCAATCCTTCTCAAATAGTGCCTCTAGGGTATGTAGATTAAAGGTAATCAAAACCATGTCTGCCAAACAAAAAATTCTAATGTAAATGTTCTATCGGGCTTCTTTTTTTTTTTAATTGTCTTTGAGACAATATGTCACAATATTGCACAGGCTGGTCTTCAACTTCTGGGCTTAAGCATCTTTCCACTTAATGAGAACTAAAGACTGGGTGTGGAGGCACATGCCTGCAATTTCAGTGTTTGAGGGGTGCAGGATCAAGGCTAGTTCAACTACATAGCAAGCCCGAGGCCAATATGGGCTGCATAAAATTCTGTCCCAAGAAGCAATAGAAAAGTGGCCATCTCACAGACGTACCTGATGAAAAAGTCTCAGAACTGTAGTTCTTCAAACCTTTCCTTTCAGTGGCTCTGGTGAACCCCAGGGCCACAGTGCCCTGAACTGGCCATTCCTAGGACAAGCAGTTCTCTGCACGCAGTCATCCTGAAGATGCCAAAATCCAGATCTTCAAGTCCCTTATATAATTGTATAACCTACACACACCCTCCCAAATAAATAAGACATTCTAAATACTTATTATACCAATACAGTGTGAATCATATAAACTGTCATAATATTTAAATAATGGTAAGAAAGAACTGATAGTCACAATTTTACCAGATATTTTCAATTCATGGTTGGTTGAATCTATACATGTAAAACATGCAGATAGAGGGCTGACTATACTGACCATCAGTGTAACTGAGTGATTTGAAAACTCAGTATACCTGTAGCATGTTCTCAAATTTGTCAATTTCCAAGCAGGAACAGGAACAAGGACCCACATTATCCTGTGAGTAGAATGTAGTCTCCTTTCCTCTTTCAATTTGAAATCCACAAATCGACGTGAAAGTTTATGAATTTTGTAAAAGGCATAACAAAAAGTAAACCAAATAAAAACTGCAAACATGTCCTTACCATTCTAAATGAGGTAAGTATCTACTCTCAAAGGAAAGGCAGTCATAGAAGAGCAAACCAGCAAACAGGTAGGATGAAAAGCCTGAGGTGGCTCAAGAACCCTGCCAAGTATAGAACTCACTCCTCTTAGCCAGGACACTAACTGCTACAGTACAAGTCACTAACTTTTCCTGAGAAATAAGAAATGAGCAAATATGGTACACTTGCCAAGAAGTTTATTGTGAAACTATCTCATAATGAATAGAGCCATTTTTACTTGTATGCAAATGAAAGAGGTGGGGATGGAATTCATATAGGTTATCATATAGTGTAGAAAAGTCTAGAAAAGTCTGATTAATACATAGAAATAGCAACCTAAGTCTAAAGTGTGCCCAAACTTTAATAACCCATACAATAGTCTTTCTGGGATATTTTGCAGCATTATGCCACTTGAGGGCACCAGAGATCCATGCTTTCTGCCAACCTAAATTAGTTTTTTCAAATTCTGCTGGGCATGCATATATGTAATCCTGACACTTGGCAGATGGAAGCCAAGAGAGTTCGTGTGTGTGTGTGTGTGTGTGTGTGTGTGTGTGTGTGTTGGTTAGTCGATACACACAATACACACACACCCCAGAACAAAAACAGAACAGAGTTCATGAGAGTTCACACCCTTTCAGTGAGCACTGTTATCTTATGGACAAAAAGAAATCTTTTGTTAGTTTTTCAAGCCAGGGTCCCACTATGTAATTCTACCTATCCTGGAATTCACTGTGCAGATCAGGCTGGCCTCAAACTTCTAAGAACCAATGTATCTCTGCTCTCAAGTGCTGAGATTGAAGGTGTGCACACTGCACACTAAAGGCATTACCATCAGCATCATTGTGTAAGGGTATTATTGATGGACTGACTGCCTTGGCCAACTTTTTTTTTTTAATGAATCTCAGGCTAGCATAAACTCACTATATTGCCAAGGATGACCGTGGAATTTGAGTCTCCTGCTTTACCTCAAAAGCTGGCACTGTTCTATGATTGATCCCAGCCAGGGCTTTGCACAACAGTTAAATTAACTCCTTGAGTACTTTCCTCCATCCCAGTGCCCAGAAAGCTTTTCATGGTTAACTTCTCTAGATGACTTTACTTAGTCACATGCGAAGGAAGCAATTTCAAGTTTTCCTGCCTTATTCACTAAGCAAGAATACAGACGTTGAAATAAACGAAGTTGCTCGAAGATAAATGGAAGGTACATTAAGTCTGGTGTTTCAGTTTTAACTCCTTGCTGTATGTGGCTCACCGGCCTTGTTCTTCCCTTTTCCTATGGATTCTCATGTAACCAAGGCTGGCCTCTGGCTCCCAATACTAGGATTAGAGTACAGCACCACACCTGTCTACTTTCACCAGCCTCATTCTCTTACGCCTTTTCTGAACACCAGGGATTCTCTATGTAATGTGCCTTTGCAAACACTTATTTTGCCTACCGTTTCTCCCACTCTTAGATGCCCTTAATAAAACATTATTCATTAAGCCCCCAGGATGCCATAACATAGCAAACTATTTCCCACTGCTTTGCATTATCTAAATGATGCTATGACTGAGAATATTTATCTATGACTTTCCTTGACTATAAAAATTCAAAGAAGTTTCAGGGTAGAACATGTAACCTATGCTTTTGTATCCCCAGGTTATAAATATTCTTTATTATCTTATTTTCTATAAAACATCTACTGCAGAGAAGCCAAGAAATTAGCTCAAAGCAGGGTGTGGGACCATATGCCCTTAAATCCCAGTACTCTAGATGCAGATTTCTGTGATCTCAAGGCCACACAGAGTTCAGGCTAACCAGAGGTGCAAGGTTAGACTCTTGCCTTAAAGCAAAATAAGTAATAGGCTGGGTGGTGGTGGCGGCACACTCCTTTAATCCCAGCAGAGAAAGGTGGATCTCTGTGAGTCGAGGCCAGCCTGATCTACAGAACAAGTTCCAGGATAAGCTTCAAAGCTACAGAGAACCCCTGTATAGATGAATGTCTCCCTTTGGAGAATGCAAATGTCTGTCCTTTAAAACTGTTTCCCACATCCCACCAGTTTTCCCATTTTCTCAGTATATCTTCATTTATGTTATGCTAAATTTCACTAATTTAGAATGGAATGTTTTATCTTTGGTAGATACAGCATTACAGATGCTTTATAAGCAACAAAAAAAGCTTCCTTAAAAGCTTAAGGAAGACTAAAAAAAGCACAACTAATGTTATATAACACACACACAAGCTTTCATTTTCACGTTTCTAGAGTCCTAAATTGTAAGATTTACAACAGGGAGGGACCAGCAGCCCCCTGCCCACAATTACACTGCACTGGAACTGACATATTTCCAGCTGCTTTGGTGACACAAAGGCACAGTGGAATGCATTGCAAAAGAGATCCACAGACCTAAGGAAAGCTACTAAATCCAAAGAAATACCTTTTACCTCGCCATGTTAACTCATTAAAAGAACTCTCTTACTCACTGGTGAGTTTACCCTCCTCTTTAGACACTGGAAAAACTAGTAACATGAAATTAAGGGACTGGTCATAGTGACATACAGCCTGTAATCTCAACTCTTTAGATACTGAAGCAGAAAGGTAGCCACTGAAACCTACAGAATGAGTTCAAAGCCAATTTTGAGTTACTGTGCTAAAAGTAACTAAGTAAAAATTTAAAAATCTAAAAATCCTGGGGACTGAAGGAGTGACTACTGTTAAGAGTCCTTGCTGTTCCTGCAGAGAACTTGAGCTGGGTTCCCAGCAACCATCACAGGCAGCTCACAACCACCAGCAGCTCAAGCTCCAGGGGATCTGAAAGTCTCCTGCAGACACCCACAATATGAGCATGCATACATTCATACACACACACTTAGAATACAAGCAGCACATGCTGCCTACTAAGAAACAACAGCACACTAGAATCTATGGGGTTTTTTTTTTAGTTATAGAGTAAGGGGGCTGGAGAGATGGCTCAAAGGTTAAGAGCACTGATTGTTCTTCCAGAGGTCCTGAGTTCAATTCCCAGCAACCACAACATGGTGGCTTACAAACATCTGTAAGGAGATCTGGTGCCCTCTTCTGGCCCGCAGGGATACATGCAGACAGAACACCGTAAACAAAATAAATAATTGTTTTAAAAAATTATAGAGTAAGTCTGAAGAGATGACACCTACAACCTAATTGTCTCAAAACATACATGTTGCCTAGACCTGGTAAGCATAAGATACATTACAAGTGTATTCTCCAACTCATTATCCGTATACCTTTAGCATTCCAGAAAGCAATAAACCTTCAAAGAAATGAGCTGACAGGTCAAACCAAAGTTATTTTGACAAAGTTTGAAGAGGTATGACTAGCAGAAAGAGCTTCATTTTCAAGTATCTGCAAGTATGGAAGCCTACAACTATTTCACATACACTCACACAAACACACATGTGCACACAATGGGTTTTACCAATGATCACAATTTGTCAAAGGGTCAATCTTTTTAAAGGCTGAATAAAATCAAACTGCCAACTTATAACTGAACATGCCAAACAAAATAAAAATAAGCTTTGAACTAAGCAAACTTCTGACACTTTTTGTGTCCATAATTTAGGAGTCCTAGCAAGAGCCTAGGCCACAACCATCTAATATTCCTAGAGGGGTAACACAACCACTGTTACTTTAAGCTAGTCAGTGCACCACCAACATGCAGACAATTGTGAGCGCCGCTACTCTTATACATCATAGTAGTCAGGGACCTGAGGTACAAAACACACTACAGCAGTGTCCTAATGGACCTAATGCTTCAGCTTATCAACCATCCGACCATGTTTCTACAGAACACAAGCCCACAGTGGATCACAGCCACTGTGGTCACCTCCTTAAGAGCTACAAAGAATTGGTCCATCAATAAATACCCAGTAATGGTAGAGGGAGGGGGCTCAGAAGGCCCCCCCTTCCCTGAGGTACACACACACCGTAAATTAAGGGTTAACAGGGGAGCAAGAGACATTTCTTCAGTGTTGTAGCAGCCACTGTTAAGGTGGCTACAGTAAACAATAAAATTCACTGGGTCACAAAAAACACATCCAAACCACAAAATTCAACAGATTCCACAAAAATAAAGCCAGATGAAAGTCGATAGATGTGGGGGGTTGTTACTTAGGAAGTAAGACTAACAAGACTAGGAGGGAGTAATGGGGGGGGCAAAGGAACATGACTAAAATCCTTTATGTTCATGAAAGTGTCATAAAACCAATTATGTATAATAGTCCAATAAAATATATTGAATATCACAAAATATTTGTGTATGTTGTATGCATTAAAAAGTTTATAAAAACTGCTAGGCTAAGGACTGAACTATACATTCCCAACTACTGAACTAAGAATTTTAGGTTAGAACAATCAGAGCTAGGCCTGGAAACCACTGCTATGGTTAAATCCCAGTATTGAGCCTCACCTATGGAAACCTAGGAAAAAAGAAATTGAAGCCTCTGCACCCTTGGATATTCTGCGGATTTTACTGCTGCTTGAAAAGCCCTCCACCCATCACTTTTTCCCAGTTACCATTATGAATTCAGGAATTTGTAACTTCCCCAAAAAGTCAAGCATCCAGTTTCCAACTGCAGATACTTTTAGTGTCCATAAATATACCAAACTCAACCAACCCAAACATAACCAGATTGGTTTATGACACCGGTTTTATGTTAAAATTTAAGCCACTGGGAGGTGGTGGTCTTTAATTTTTTGACTATTATTTTTGTTAGACTATTACATCAACATTCTCTTAAAATTTAGTGCCAAATGACTGTTTATAACTTAAAATGGCTTCCAGCATCAGAATTTCTTCAGATGTTCCATAATTTCTTCAAAACTTTGTAAAAACAGTTTAGTCAGAAATTAGAAAATTAATCTAAAAGACAATAGACTTCCTTAAAGTAAGATTTGTATTACTTTCAAGTAAAATTAGTTTTGGGGGTAAATTTAATGCACTTATGGAAATTATATTCATTCTAAATTCTCATTTTAAATTCAAACAGCATACATCTGAGAAGCTATTTTAAATTACTACCATAAGGATTTTGCTCATTAATTTACAACTTAAACAAATATGGGAGTGAGGAGTCAAAGAGTTCAAAGAATACAAGCCAAGAAATTTGGGGCAGGGCATTAATGCTCACTCCCTTGGTTTGAGGTGACTGTATGCTGTTGTGGCAATGCATACCTCAATAAAATACTTGCTTAAATACTTGTTATGCAGAAATGAATTGAGTTTCAAGTATTCAAACGGTATGCATCCCCAACAACCATGAGCTAACTGTTCAATTGCACACTAGATATGCAATATAACCAATTGGCATTTGTAGACTCTTTTAGTATGATCCAAACTTTTATTAAGAGCCCATTCTTTAGTTAGAACTGTTATCTTTAAACATGTATGTGTCTCCATCCCTTAATAACCAAATGTGTTTACGGCCTCACTTAATGGATAGAACTATATTGCGGTAACTCACCGTATTCTATATAGTAATTCTATTAAAGTATAATAAACATTAGCTAAATACTATCTAGACTGGAATTAAGGCAAAACAACTGCCTGAATATAAAGATGCCCCAAAACAATTTTTCATTACCTGATTATGCAAATAGTGCAATCCAAAGACACCGAACGTTACACTGCCAGCTTTGTCAAACTACCCCTTAGGTATTCTTGTGGCTGACACATTTAACTTCTCCTGTGTAGACTGACCTGTGGCAAATTTCTAAATTATTTTAAAAAGAAACTTTTTATTTAAAGCATATTTAATTTGTTAATACTTAGCCTCAAAATTTTATGGAGGTAAAAATATGGGAGTTTTCTGGTTTAATTTTTCCATTACCCCAATCTTGGGGGGAAACAAAACAAGAATTTAAAACCTAGATTCTAGCAAAAGCTGGGGGACTGATATAGATAAAACATTGCAGCCTTATGAGAAAACAGACCAGGCTGGCATTAATACTTCTGGTCTAAGGCTAATACTCTCTTTACAAGTAAGAATATAATGAGGCTGGAGGGATGGCTTAGTGATTAAGAGCACATACTGCTCTGACAGAGGACGCAAGTTTAATATCCAGACCCAATGTCAGGTAGCTTACAACGGCCTGGACTTCTACTCCAGCAGATGATACCTCCTGTCCTCCTCATATGCAGACATACACAGATACATAAAAATGAATAAAGTATTTTTTAAAATAGAATATACTGATGAATAGGGATGTGATAGAGCAATAAAAGCAACTGAGGGTAAAACAAAGCTTGAATATTGGTTACAAATATACAGAACCAAAATAGTCTAATACACCATCAAAACAAATTATTCTAATTTTCCTTGCAAATGAAAATAGTCAACATTCATACAATAACTACAAATTTGATAAAAATTTAAGCTTTCTTTTTCTAGCCTCAAAGGAACTGCATTTTTAATGAAGTTAAAAAATGAATATAGCATGTTGTACTTGGAGACCGATACCTTGAACACTACAGAGAACAACAACATTCTGAAAATCCAGTTTATTTTCCATGTCGTGGACAGATCCAGTCAGTGATCAGGTTTTCTGCATGTGTAATAATTTATCAAAATAAGTTTTCCCATAGCTCCTCAAATCAGTTCTGAAAATCCTGATCTGACAATACACCAAATAAAGCTCTTGACAAGTACCTCCTAAAAACTTGGAAGAACACCTGTCACGTCTCCTCTCACATCCACTTCACTATATGAAGGACTAAAGAGCAATTTGTTTTGAAAGGTGACTTAGTACAAGACTTCAGTTCAAGAAGTTATTGTTTTAGTGCACTTTGCTCCAGTTTTGGCCAACATGCTACATTTTTCCTTTTTGTTGTTTCGTTTTGTTTTAGGGGAAGTGGGGTGAGGAGGTGCACAAAGTAGAATTGAAGGTTTCCACTGTTCAAAAAAGATTTGACTCTGCAAGCAAAACTGTGAGCTGCCTTTTACCTTAAGACCTCAACATTTTAAGACAGAAGCTTTGCAAAACATTACACAATTTTTTATTATTAAATGAGAAAATCTCATTTGTTACATCGTCACATTGCTAGTCAGAGAAATGCTGCAGTGATGAAGAAAGTCAATGTTGGATCAACCAAAGTCCTCATTCTACAACATTCATTTACAAAGAAATAATGTTCAACACAGCCCAACACAACATTCTTGGTTTTCTTCATATTGAAGTCCCCCAAAAAAATCATCTTCTAATGGGGTAGTTCACTACATAAATTATAGTTCTTCATTTTTACAATTCACCCCAAACTGCATGAGAGATGTATCACACTAAATTTCTAAAGCTGTTAGGAATCCTTCACACATCGTCGTCATCTGATGTGTCACTGCTACTTGTCTCTGTGTCGTCGTTCTCAATTGTGGGTTTGAAAGTGCTGTTTTTCCAGGGTCCAAACTTGAAGTCACAGATTAGGCCATTTTTCAAAATACCATTTTTCCTCAGCCCATTCTTCTGTAACTAAAATGTCAAAAACAAGCAAGTTAATTTTGCCCCAAGAGTTAATACCATAATAAGCATAATCATAATAAAGTTTTCATGGTATCTTACCCTGAAAATTCAGATACCATCTTTAACGATTTTTTTGTACCTAAATATCAAATGTTTTTATAAAAACTTAATATAAATAAATCTATGCCTTTATCATTAGTTCAGAAATTACAGCTTTATGTATGTCACTGGTTTCCAAATAACAGTGTGCAGAAATAATTAATTCCTTCAAGGCAGTTAGGCATTTTATTATCAATAAGGTTTTAGCTACATGTCTCAGTCATCACATGGTTTTAAAGTCAATTATCTTAGTAATATAAAATTGTTTTCCTTGGAATTCTATTCATAGCAATCGTGCTCATTGCATTTTAAATGATATCGTTTTTTACACTCAAAATAAATCATTCAAGCTGGGGACAGGCTCATCGGTAGAGGACCTGCCTAGTAGCATGTACTAAAGAAAAGGCAATTCCTAAGGAGAGAAAGCAGACTGGTAAATGGATGCTAGAGGTCAGAATTGGGAATAAAGATCGAATGAAAAAATTCGGATGGAGATGGAACTGTTCTCAATATAATCAGCTAATACAACTGAGAAAAAAGACTCAACCAATTAAAGAGAAATTCTATATATAAACTATGCATGTTCCAACAAAAATTCTAAGTCTTTCAAAAGACTATTATTATATATGGTCATCAACTTTACAATCATGTTTTAAAAAAGTTCATTAAAAAATTTTGAATAAAAAGGTTAATCAGGAAGGAAGGGACAGTAAAATAATCTATTTGAAGAAGATAAAAATCCCAACATCAATGCTTCCCCCACCTAAAGCCACCAAAAATATTGTGAATTTAATATACACAAAGGTTACAGTATATAAAAATCAACAAGAAAGGTCAGCTGTTTCTAAGACAATGAACACTGATAATAACTCGAAAAGAATTGTTTAGAAAACAATGCCATTGCTGGACTGTGGTGGTCCATGCCTTTGATTCCAAGAGCGGCAGAGGCAGGTAGTTTGAGGCCACTCTGGTCTACAGAATGAGTTTCAGGACAGCCATAGCTGTTACAGACAAATCCTGTCTTGAAACCCTTCACACTCAAAGAAAGAAAACAATTCCATTTACACAATGAATAAAGTTCACAAGAAGTTTTAAGGTCTGAAACATTTTAAACCACACCAATGAAAAAACATCCATCTCATGCTTATGTTTTGGAAGATTTAATACTGCTAAGCTGCTAATATTACCAAATTCACTACATACATGTATAAAATCTCACAATGAAACCATTAGTTTTCACAACTAATACATATTAATATAAAAGGCTTTAAAAGACAAAGACAAAAGAAAATTCCCTATTAATATTCACATGGTTATAAAAAGGAACCACAAAACAATCTTGTAGAACAAAGTTAGAGGACCATACTTCCTGACTCTCAAAACTTACCACAAAAATACAGTAATCAAAACAGTGCAGGGATGTAGAGTATGTATAGCCAGCAATGCCTAGCGATCCCCAGCACGGCATGAACTAGGTATGGTAGAGCAGGTCTGCTATTTAGTCCAGCACATCCAAGGAACCTGGCTACAGAGGGAAGAGTCGCCAGTGCTAAAGACTGTTTTAAAAGAAAGTGACTGGGGCTGGAGAGGTGGCTCAGAGGTTAAGAGCACTGACTGCTCTTCCAGAGGNTAAATAAATAAATAAATAATAAATGAATAAATAAATAAATAAATCTTTAAAAAAGAAAATGACTCTTCAACTGACACAGACAAAAGAAATAGAAAGCCTAGAAAGAAGTGTGTGTATGTGTGTGCATGCACTTAGTTTGGGTACTTGTTATCCTGTTATTTATCTGTTCATTTTAAATTTTTTATTACTTAGAGTAAGACTGTGCATGTGTGTATGCATAGGTCAGAGACAACCTGCAGGAGCTGGTTTGGTCCTCACTTTCAACCAAATGGTCCTGAGGATCAATTTCAAGTTATTCTTAAGTTTCTTCCTAATGTGTACTGGATAACATTAGCCCAAAAAAGTAATTTAATATTCACATTTACTATATACTATTATAGACAGAAAAGTCTAAACACCAAGACCTAAAACCTACAATCTGTCCTGGCTGCAAGAAGTGCTGGGAGAATGGTGGGAGTGGTTAACTCATGACTGCTCCAACTTCAGGCCCATTACACAAGAGGGAGCCCATGCCTGACACTGCCTAGATGGCCAGGAACCAGAGGCACAACAGCCCAGAGACCCAAGATAGAAACAAACACAACTGGCACAAAAAAAAAGAAAAAAAAAAGTCACTGAAATTATTCCTAGATACTCTGCAATATTCATACTAGCCCAACTGTCAACAACAAAGGGGTGTCAGACACAGAGATCCACAACAAACATAAGGTAGAGAGCCAGGCGAGACCTGTAGAAGAGGAAGGATTGTATATACGTTAGTTGTTATACTGACTCTTTTACCTGTACGTGGGACACTTTTCCTCCAACTGGGTTGCCTCGTCCAGCTGTGATGAGGTACCCAGTCTTATTGTTTGTTAGGCCATGTTTAGTGGGAGGCCTACCTCTGCTCACGCTCTCTCTCTTCCTCTCTCTCTCTCTGTCTCTCTCTCTGTCTCTGTCTCTCTCTCTCACTCACTCACTCACTCACACACACACACATACACATAGAGGAAGAATTGATCTGGGGAAGAGGGAGGAGAAACTGCAGTAGGTATGTAATGTATTAGAGAAGGTGTGTGTGTGTGTGTGTGTGTGTGTGTGTGT
>LOEQ01000507.1:460530-485651 GCA_001685075.1 Bramus lutescens
GGAGTGGGAGGGAAGAAATAAATAAAAGACAAGAAATCTCAAATGGCCAAGAGACCCTTAAAAGAAATGTTAAGCAACCTTAGACATCAGGGAAATACAAATCAAAACGACTTGGACTCTACCTTACACCTGTCAGAATAGCTAAGATCAAAAACATAGCTCATGTTATCCTGAAAGTGCAACAAGGGGAACAAGAGGAACATTCTTCCACTGTTAGTAGAAGTGCAAACTTGTACAGTCACTTTGAAAATCAATATGGCGATTTCTCAGAAAAATGGGGAATCACCTATATGAAAAATTATTAATAACAGTTTACTCCTCTTTTCAATTTTATTTTAATGAAAATACTTTCATTTTAAGACAGCTAAAAAAAAAAAAAGACTGCCAGAGAAATAACCATTTTCATTTGTTGAGCAAGTATATTGCACCTGAAGCAGTAACTTTAAAGTTTCTGCTTCTTTTAAGAACACTTATCTTGGATTGGAAAGACGGCTCAGAGGGTAAGAGACTGTTCTTCCAGAAGTCTTGAGATCAATTCCCAGCAACCACACGGTGGCTCACAACCATCTATAATAAGATCTGGTGCACCTGAAGCAGTAACTTTAAAGTTTCTGTTTCTTTTAAGAACACTTATCTTGGATTGGAAAGATGGCTCAGAGGATAGGAGACTGTTCTTCCAGAAGTCTTGAGATCAATCCCCAGCAACCACATGGTGGCTCACAACCAACTATAATAAGATCTGGTGTCTTCTTCTGGCATGTGTATTTATAAAAAAAAAAATTTACCTTGTGATAAACTATTGTTTTTTTAAGTTGCACTCCTTAAATACTTTTGATTTGTCTATTTCCACATCTTTCAATTTGTATCTCTTACATATCAAGGTGCTGTTAATTTCATACTTTGTTCCAAAGTTTCAAAGATAGTCACAAGCCCTGAATAGTATCAAACATGCTATTCGTGTTTTACAGAGGAAGAATTGGGGTCATTTAAGTAATACCACTCAGGCATACACCCAAAGGATGTTCTATCATACCACAAGGACACTTGCTAAACCACATAAAAAAACTTTCTTTTAAACATTTATTCAGTGTATGCAAGATTTGTTTTTATGTGGTGTGTTGCCTGCATGTTTGTCTGTGTAAGGGTACAGATCCCCTGGAATTGGAGTTACAGTTTCTAGCTGCCCTATGGGTGCTGGGAATTGAACCCAGGTCCTCTGGAAAAGCAGTCAGTGCTCTTAACTGCTGAGTCATCTCCAGTGCCGCATCATGTGGATTTCCAGGATCAAAGTCAGGTTGTCAGGTTTGGTGTTAAGTGCATTGAACTGCTGAGCTATCGTCACCTGGTCCCAACAATTTCCTTCAGTAGCAATTCTACTGAAGACACACACATTGAAATCAAGAACGTCTACACTTTTTATCATAGCAGCATTATTCATAGTAGCCAGAAGGTAAAAGCAATCCAAGTGTCTATTAACAGATAGATCAACAATATACAGATACATGCAAATAGTGGAATACTATTCAGCCTTATCCCAAAAAGTGCTACACATACAAACCTTGAGGTTATAATGCCAGAAGAAATAAGACTAATAGTATATGACTACATGTACATGAGGCATGGAAAACCACCATGTTCATACAAACAGAAAGCAGAAGAGTAGTTTCAGGACTAGAGAAACAGAAAATTATCACTGCTACTGAGTTAATATTTGGGAACACACACACACACAGAGAATTAAAAAAATTGAAGACAGATAGTGGTAATGGCTATCAAACAATATGAATGCATTTAAGCCAATGAGCTGAATGTAGAGGTAGTTTAGAGAGTTAAATTAGTATATTTTGTGGTAATTTTAAAGGAAATTTTAGAAATACAATGCGGAAAATACTAGATTCATTTTAACCATAACTGATATTTTTAAGATTTAGAAGAATAACTTTTTGATGCTCTATATCAAATTTTTCCTAATACTTTTTCAGAAAGGAATATATATAGACCTAAAATAAGATGGTTTAGAGTATTAATTATTCTTGTTGGAAAGGATCAAAGGCAAAGTTAATTAAAACTTGTCACCCATGTCAAATCAAGAACCAAATTAAAGATCTAGATAACAAAATATTATAAAGCATTTTATTTGCCTTGACACTGTACACACAATAGTCACTGCAGATTTGTCTGAAAAGGAATTCTGGCCTGTGGTATGATGGCTAGTAAACTCCTAAACAAATAAAACTAGCAGGATTCCCCTACCACCAGGGTTTACCTTTAATTTGGCTGTTCTACTCAAGGAAGGGCTGTTTTAAGAGTGAATCTAAAAGGTTTAGGTATCCTTACCTGTTCACTAATAACTTGGAATTCTCTCATTTCATCCTCAGTTAAGGGAGCACATGTTTCATCATTTTCACTGTCTTCCTGCCAGCCCATCTCCTTTAATAATCTGAAAGGGAGGAAAGTAAGTTTAAGTTTAATTTAGAGCTTCACCCGGGTAATGTGACTTAAACTTTGTATAAGAAAACACAATCCACAGTCTGATTACATCGTCCCTAAAATATAAAAGGACTTCTGAGTTTATTTTCTTAAAAAGGAGTCATTAACCAAGTAGACTATATCAGATAGTAAGTAAAAATAAACTGTACAACAAGGTGATATTTTATTTGTATCTTAATAAACAAAGCTTGCCTTAAGGTCAGAGTGCAAAATTTAGCCACTAGAGGCCAGGAGGTGGAGGCACACAATTTTAATCCCAAAACTCAAGAGACAGAGGTAGATAGGCCTCTGTGAGTTCAAGACTACCCTGGGCTACACAAGATGGAATCAGACACAGATCCAGGAGGTGGTAGCATACACCTCTAATCCCAGTGTTTGGGAGTCACACAGCTTTAATCCCAGCACTAGGGAGGTGGGGACAGGAGTGATATGACAGGGAGGAGAGAGGAACATAAAGGGGAAGAGTGTGGAGTCTGAGGCTCGCCCTTTGGTCTGGAATTTGGTAGAGGTAAAAGATCACTCTCTCGCTAGTTAGTGGCTTACTGCTCTGCTTCTCTGATCTTCAGTTTTAACCCTTTATCTGTCTCTGGGATTTTATTATTTGTGTTACAGCCTGATTACTTAATCTTCAGGGTCAAAGTTCTCTATGCTGGAAACTTGCAATAGGAGAGTCAAAAATAAAAACTGGCAAATCCTTGTACTAAAAGTAGCAGTAATAATGTCACTTTTGCTTTTTCTTCAATACCACAATCCAACGTAGTTTCAACTGCTCATTAGTTGTACTTGGAAAGGCTGCAGTAGCTTCCCTATCTTGAATTTTACCATTTATTCTTCTAATATCTTGGATATACGGCATTTACTATTCTCAGTGCACAATTCAATCTGAAAAGAGGCATAGTGCACAGTTCAACAATAAGAGAAAAATGATTTTTCAAAGTTCTCAACCTAAAATTATATAATGAGAAATGATTAATAACAGTTTACTCTTTCCAAATTAAAAAAAAACTTCCATTTTTAGGAAAACAGAGCTAAGAAAAGATTTACAGAGAAAACCATTTTGATTTGTTGGACAAGCACACAAAGTAGTAACTGGAGTTTCTGTGTTTTTTAAGGCCACTTATCTTGCAATAAACTTTTTTGAAATTGTACTCCTTAAATATTTCTGTTATTTCTATCTGTACATCTTTCAACTTGTGTCATTGATTTCAGAAAATTTTTTCCAAGTCTCAAAGGATATATTAGTACTCAAGAGATTTAAAAAGTATCTAACATGCTATTCATATATTACAGAGGAAGAATTAGGGTCATTTAAGTAAAACAATTTGCTTACTCTACAGCAAAGAAAAAGAATTTTAGTATTCTGCCTCCAGAATTAGGATGTTACACGCTCAACTGTTGCCTCAAGACCAATAAAGTCGAGTAGGCATTATTTCTTTGATGCCTATTCACGGGCTTTTCTGATACAGTCTTGATTATAACGTAGATGGCTGCCCTTAGAAATGGGATTTCTACTTCAATCATTCAATATCACCTAATTCAAATGTTATAAACTAAGACTAACAGAATTGACTGTGTTTGCTATGACCATTTTCCTACTTATAAGAACTGACGAAACATTTGTGATGGCCTATGTTCAATCAACAACACTAAAAGAAAATGGAGAAGTGAAGAAGTATTCTTAATTCTCCAGATGATCAAAAAAATTTATCTTTAGAATCTATTGTTCATTGCTGATAAATGCATCCACTATAAGGGTATATGTACTTATGAATTATAACAAGTCAATATTAAAGCTAGGAAATCTTTTTTCACATATGGTATCACATATTCTTAAATTAAACCTGAAATCTAAAAGTAAATTAAAATAAATATAAATGTAACTTTGTAAGCTTAGGAGAAATGAATGTTTTAAGGGCTTGAGTAAGACTCAGTGGTTAGAAGCTTGCCTAGCAGGACAGGTTCAATCCCCAACTCCCCCACATACAAAAATGTTAAGAATGACCATAATTACTTTGCTCTAGGATTAGATTTCCTAGATTTAAATGTTAACTACACAGCTTACTGAGTTTGAGACACTGAATAATGAACATCTGTTTTGACTCCTCTGTGAAACAGAAATTCAGTCAATAAAAGACATACAAGTACATGTAATCTTTTTTTAAAAAAAAGTCTAAGTATATATATATTTACTCACTTCTGTATATGCACATATATCCATTCAAATACAAGCTTTTGTTAATCCAAATAGGCACTTTTCATTTTCCCTTCACATACTGTGATGATACTCAATACATTATTACTAATACGTAACTTGCACCACGTAGAAACTGTTCCACTTTAATATATCTACATGTGCTTAGTTTCTATAAATTTCTACCCAGCGTTATACAGGATGTGCACATTCTATTAATAGCATTTACATAGATTCTCACTTTTAATCTCCCTATCAATATCTTTCTATGAATAGTTTACATACCTCACTATACACTAGTCATTCTTTTAACTTCTCTACATATAATCTCATTAATTTAGGCAAAGCCCTAAAGTATCGCTAATGAAATGGGGTTTTGTCCCTCCCCCCCTTTTATTTCTTGGTGGGTGTTGGTATTTCGAGATAGGGTTTCTCTCTGTAAATAACACTAACTGTCCTGGAAATAGCTCTTGTAGACCATCCTGGCTTCCAATTCAAAGAATCACCTGCCTCTGCCTCCGCCTCCCAAGCACTAGGATTAAAGGCATGAATACCACGCCCAGGTGTTTTTTTGTTTTGTTTTGTTTTGTTGAGACGGGGTTTCTCTGTAGCTTTGGAACCTGTCCTAGAACTTGTTCTGTGGACCCAGCTGGCTTCAACCTCACAGAGATCCACCTGTCTCTGCTGGCTGGGATTAAAGGTGTGCACCACCAACACCTAGCAAAAAAATGTTTTCTTAATGCTCACAAAACAAACAAAAAAAAGAACAAGAACTTATACATGAATGCTTGTAAATGAATTATTTTTAACACTTAAGAAGTAGGGGAGAAGAAAGACATTCAGCAGAAGAACACTACTAGCTACTCTTCCAGAAAACCAGGGCTAAATTAAATTCCCAGCATCCACATGGCAGGTCGCAACCATCTGTACTTCGAGTTCCAGGGTATCTGATGCCTCTTCTGATGTCCATAGGCACCACGCATACATGTGGTAGTACAGACATAAATGTAAGCAACCACTTAAACCCATACATCCTAAAAATGAATATAAAGTCATGCAGTCATACAATATACTTACTACTAAGCAATAAAAGAGGAACAAAGTACTGACATACACTAAAACAGGAATGAAAATAAGCTTAATCAAAGCCAGCATGAAAGTCAAATCCATATAGAAATCAGATCAGTAATTACATAAATCAAGGTGGAATGACTAAACCACAATGGAAACACAACTATAAATGTAAAAAAAAATCACCTGTTCATTTAAAAACAAGTCAAACTTATTTTTAATAAACATGTCAAATGCAAACAAATTAGGGCTAGGTATGGAGACACATCTTTTATCCCAGCACTCAGGAGGCAGAGCCAGGCATAATTCAAGCCTAGCCTGGCCTACAATCTGAATTCCAGGCAGGCCAAGGCTATATGTTAAGATCTAGCATCAGAAAAGAAAAGAAAGAAACAAAGAAAAGAAAAAGAAAGGAAACAAAACAAAATTAAGCGTTCGGACTACAGCACATGTATAGAACAAGTAAGAACCTAGATCCAGTAAACAGCATCAGCCTATCAATCACTTAAACTTGATTTAAANAAAAAAAAGTCTTGAACAGGGATAATGCCAGTTAAAAAGTAAAAATAATTACTAACCTGTGTTCTGCCTCAAGTGAACTGGAAAGAACATCAGTTTGTGGGAAAGTTGAAGAACGAATGATCTGCTGAGAAATTACTGAAGCATTGCCGTTCTCTTGTGGAATTTCGTTTTCATCAAAGTTTCTGTTTATATCTCTTTCTTGATGAGTACTATTGCTGTTATGCAAATTAAATGAGTCGTCATCCTGATTTTTAGGGAGTTTAAAAAATAAAGAGTGAGTTCTAAAGAAGTTACTGACAATTAACAGAACCTAGTTAGATTCTCATGAAAAATACATTAATTTCAATTATTAATCACTAAATTTCAAAGGCATTTTCACAAAAATATATAAGGCCAAAAAGATAAGGATGAAGGAAAAGTATATAATGATACAGCTGGTACTTGCTATATATATAATCCCTGCTGGACTCATTCTTGCATCAAACCTCCTGCTCCAGTCTATAGAGTACTGGAATTATAGACATGTGCATTAGTGCCCAGCCAAAGGATTTCATTAAAAAGTATAAATTTGTGTTCAGGCATAGCCATGCACTCCTGTCATTTGAGCATCTGATTAGGAGTCTAAGGCAAAGGATTATAAATTTCATGTCAACCTGGACGTGAGAAATTATTTGAGGGGAAAAAAGAGCTGGTTAGTTTTCTTTATAGAGAAATGATTTTTTTTTAAACTGCAATTTCAAAATAGGTTTATGAAGGACCTATTTACAACTGTGTGGGTTAAGAGGAACCCAAAGGATGGAGGCCAGATTGGTTAAGTATCTATAAAGCTGTTGCCACCAAGTGGTCTGAAGAAAAAGAGAAACCATGAGATCATCAATAGGAAGGGAATCAAGGAGGTAGCCTGTTAAAGATGCACACAGGAAAGAACCATGGAATTAGAGGCTCTGATCTAACTATTGCCTTTTCAATTTCCTGCTGGGGCTCCTCAAAATTGAATCAAACTAGAAAGCAGAGCTCCTTTGTGATTACACAGAACAATGACAGAGTCAAGCACACCAGAGACAATGTACAGAGCTGACCTGAAGTTCAAAGGTACCTCAAGTGCAGAGAGTTAAAGATCAGCCTAGGTTATAGAAACCCTCAAATATTCACCTGAAGAAGACAAGAACCTGCTGGTATGGACTTAGCGGAGGGAAACCAAAGATAAAGTTTTAGAGTTTATCAAGGTTCTAAATATTCACCCATGTAGTTTAAAAAATCAAGAATCACTATGATTTCAATTACCTTCTCTGAGCCAGGATGACTTTCATCTTCATGTTCCTCTTCTACTCTGTCCCTTTTCAATGCTTTCAAAAATTCACTCTTCTTATCACTGCGCATTCGTGTCAATTTTGTTAAGCGAGGCTGCTGATTAAGCTTGTCAACAGGCGAAGAGGAATTTGAACGATTACACTGATGGGAAATTCAGAAATACTGCTCAATAAGTAACTAGATAATCAATTATCAAAATAAAGTTCACTATTACCACAGCTTTTTATCTTACACTTATTTATAAGGTGAAACTGATGTTAAAGTATACTAACAATAAACTTCTAACAATATATATTTTTTTGCCATTAAAAGGCTTACCTCAAGAACTTTCTTATTCCAGAGGTAATAAAGGTCAGATGACCAACAGAACTTAAAATATAAAACTTGGCTTTATTTACACAGCACATTAAAAAAAAAAAAAAAGCTTTCCCGGCAATGCTACAGAGTGCTGGGGATTTGAAACATCTCCAATAAGACTTTATAATCATTTATGGAAATAGAATTTGCCATTGCACTGGATTTCCCCAGAGATTAGTGTGAGAGGAAGAGAAAGGGAAAATGATATTGACTTTTCATTTCTCTTGATGTTTTAAGCAGTAAAACACAAAAACTGAATGTTAGAACTGTGATAGCAATTTTTAGTTTACAGAAATAAATCAAATTTAATGCTTGACAATAAAGTATATACTAGAATTAACTAAACAACAATAAACCACTTAGAAAAATTGACCATATCTTAACTCAAAAAATTCTGCAGATGAGGGCAAAATTATATATGGCTTTGATGTTCTAATATGGGACCTAAAGCAATTCTTAGTAGAATAGGTGTCTTTGATCCTAGATTAGTTCAAAAACTCCCTACTCTGAGTTTCAAAAAAATAAAATTATTTGAGCTAGCACATACTCACATACACCTTTCTTTCCTCTTCTCTAATTTATTGTTATTACTAATAAAATGTCCATCACTCCCAAAACAAGACCGTACAAATCCTTATTCATAGGCAAGGTTTAACAGTACAGTGAAACTCCCACAAGCACCAAATAAACGGCAATTCATTATTTTAACATGTGTCTGAACTAAATTCACTGAAAAAAATTAAAGCATCATCTTTAATGAATCTATGCATTTAATAAATTGTCAAATTATCAAGATTTAGCAAGTGGGCATCACAGCACAACCTACATCAGGAAGTTGGGAAGAATAGTCATTTATCAACGGGAGCTCCAGACTAACCTGGGCCACAAAGCAATACCCCATCTTTTACTTTTAAATACAATATATTCCTCAGCCAGGTGGTGGTAACACACACCTTTAATCCCAACACTCGGGAGGCAGAGGCAGGGAGATGTCCACAAGTTTCAGAATGGCCAGAGTTACACACAGTGAAACCGTGGGGGAGGGGGGTTAACACTCCTCAAGAAATGTTCAGTGGCATACCTCTTTCACTGAATTTCCTGATGGACTAATACTCTTGGCTGTTGACTTAAAGGTATTAAAGTTGCCAACACTGTATGTAGATTCATGAGGAAAAGAAGTCCCAACTTTGTTTTCTTTAGTTTGACTTTTCCATTGTGTAGGCTAAAGAAAAACACAAGAATCAATAGTTACCAAAAAGAAATTTATGAGAACAGAAAAGGTGAACACAGTAAACAATGATCGCATATAGCTCTTAAGTAATTTTACACTACTTTTCACCACCTCTCCATGGTTCTTTGATTTTCATAACTTTTGCTTTATTACTAGTTTTTTGTTGTTGCTGCTGCTGCTGCTTTGTAGAGACAGCATTTACCTATACAGCCCGGGAACTGGCAGAGAACTCACTATTCTCCTTATCAGGCCTCTCGGTGTTAGGATTATAGGTATGGCTCTCTGTATATTTTTCTACAAATAAAATAGAGGTTTAATATGCAATAAAAACATCTAAATCTGGGGATGAAGAAATAGCTCAGCAGCTCTTGTAGACAATCCAAGTTCAGCTCACAATTACTTGTAAAACATCTGGCCTCTTCAGGCACCCGCACATACCACACACAGACATGCCCATACACATGATTTAAAAATAATAAAAAGAACCCAGGTGTGCTGGCACGTGCCTTTAATCCCAGCACCCCGGAGGAAGAAACAAGTAGATCACTGTAAATTGGAGGCTCCTCTAAACAGTGACTCTAAGTGAGCCAGAGTTTCATAGACTCTGTCTCAAAAACACAAAACAACGATGATGGTAACAAAGACGGCTCAGTGAATAAAGGCACCTGCCTCCAAACATGAGTCTCCCTGTGCACTTTAACAGGTACACACACAACTACACACAAAACGTGACTTTTTAGTAACTAAACAATTTTTTTCATCTAAATCAGTTATTTTCAAAATTCTGTAAGAGGGGTTTCTTTGTCTTATAATAAAACTCATGAACCTTTCAAAAACTTAGGGCTGAGCACCAAGTAAACCAGTATAATATACATGCCAAGCAAATAAACTCTAGTCCATCCAATAGAGCAGAAACTATAAAAATTTAATTCTCTACTCCTAAGCAAAATACAAAGAAACAAAAAAAGTGTGTGTGTGTGTGTGTGTGTGTGTGTGTGTGTGTGTGTAGCTTCTTTTTACAGCACATGGAGACTGCCACAAAAAAACAGCAACTGGTCAAAGTGCAGAGAGTAACTGAGTGTGGGGTGCACTTCACAAATAGGACATCTATAACAAATTTGGTTTAAATGCAAGGACTTACTTTTGTAGGTGGAACAGCAGGTTTGGGGACTAAGCCTTTATAAACACTTGGACCAGTTCCATTCTTAACTGGTTGTGATTGAAGGTTTCCTGCTACTGGGAATCCAGATAGCTGTAAGTCTTTTGTATTACCTTTCTTAATGACCAGCATTCTTGGAGCTCTAGATTTAGGATTCGGGGGATATTCTGCATAAATAAAGTACAAATATATGTTATATACAATTTCAAATTTTAGGATAAATGATCCCAACAAAACCTTAACTGCATTTTAAAATATAGTTCAGTTGGTCTGGGATGAAATGGTCTAAGTGAGTAAAGTCAAATTCCAGATTAAGAAATAGAGCTAAAACATAATCTTAATAAACATAAGAGTTTGGGTAATGCCTACTAATACAGATGATTGCAGGCTGAAAGATATAATTAGAAAACAAAAAATCTATAAATTTTTAATTATTTTTTAAAAAATTAAATTTTTTTTCATTTCTATAACATTTCTAGTATCCCCTTAAGCCAGTCTTAAAAATTCAAAACTTCCTATTCTTCAATTCCTTCACTAAACTAACAAATTTTTAATGAATGAGCGAGGGCCCACAATCTCAACACTTCTAAATGTCTATTAGATCAACTATTAGCTAAAAATAATTTTCATAATACCAATTCATTCCAATATTTACAGTCCATATAATATTAACTCAAGGTACTATGTGAGGTCAGTTTTCTAAAGTCAGTCCAGAGAATAACTGCTCAAAGAAGATGTTTTCAAGACTATGTACTTGCTAAAAACATGAAGCATTTTTACTGGAATTTAATCAATTTGCATATATAATCAAAGAGATATTATACAGTCTCATCATTGTCACAATAAAGTATGTCCTTTATCCCTTAGAAAAAAATTCTCAAAGTATCAGTTTCATAATTAGATTTACAATAGTTAACTCATGTCAAAATCTCTGAAAAAATATAAATTTAAATTAGATCGGATTATTAATGGCATACTTTATGAATTAATGAGCTGGGTAGATGTTTGTGCTGGTACACTGGTTCCTATCAACTTCCTACTGAATCCTCTTATCAAAACTGAAAGTACTCCTAGGAAACCTGAAGAGACTCAGTTCATCTAAGACTTCAAACTCTCCAAAAGATAAAACTGATTTATCTGCTACTGCCATATTGACTGATAAAGAATGAGGACTTAGAACAAAAAGAGGGTTAACTGTACTAAAAATTAAATATATGTTCAATTACTAAGGAAAATATCCCATGTTTTGGTACCTAAAAAGACTTAATAGCTTAAAAAACATCAAGCACAATAAAAGTTATGACATCAAAGTATAGTTTTACTGATATTATTACACAATAAAGTCAAAGAAACCAAAAATGGGAATGAAGATCTCAAATAGAGAACAATGGAGGACACTAGACATTATACTGTTTCAATGATTTTTAGTAAAAAATATAATAGAAATTATTAAAAAAAAAAAAAACAAGCACTTGGCAAAAAGATGATGAGTATGAGGCCTGCTTGTGCTAAAACTGAGGCCCCACTTGATTCCTCCTAATAAAAAGGTTCTTGAAACCAATCATGACTTATAGGTCCAGCACTTTTAAAAAGGGAGATGGGAGATTGTTTGTGCCCAGGAGGACCAAAATGGCTTTAGGAACATAGTATTATCTCATCTTACAATGTGGGTGGATATGGGGTGTTTGGTAGTCCAGTGGTTAGGATTCGGGGTTTTGGAGGGGGAACTAAAATTAAATATAAGACAATATCTTAGCCTTTAAATAATACCAAGGAATCTGAGGCATAACTGATTTTTAAAAGGTATCATTGCAGATATCAGGCTTTGAAACAAGAACATTTCAATCAGTGTATGACTGATGACCTCTGGTTCAATATGGCTAAGCAACTAAGTTCGTCTTCCTTCCCTCACAGATTCTTCTATATTCAGTTAGTGCAATGGGCAAGGAAACCAAATAAACTGTGTAGTAGCAAAGGAATGATCAATACACATTGCTAGATGGAGATGTGAAGGCAAAAGTTTCGGTTTAGAATGTGCAGAGAGAAATACAACAGCTGAGAATAATCTGCCCTGCGGACTCTCAGAAGCAATGAAATTAAATTAAAATATCAAGATATGGTAGGAGAAAAGACTTTTTCAAGGCAAAATTATATAATTCACAACCTATTCTATGTGTTTAAATTGCAAGGAAATGGGTTTGACACAGGTTGAAGACATGAAGAAATATAATTTTTTATGCATTAAGCACTGAATTTTAAAAGTAGAAACAAGATATGTATTGTGGTGCGCATGCCTGAAAACCTAGGATTTGAGAAGGTGCACATCAGTATGTATTACATGCTAAGACCCTAACTGGAAAAGGGGGTGTAGGATAAGAATAGTAAGAGACAGCGAAGACAGAGCACAGGTATAATTGTTTCTTTGATCCTCAAGTTGATTCTGACTACAAATTTCACCTTTCCTAAAATTGGATTCCTCGAAGTAAGAAATATTCTGGATGTTTCTTCAATGAGGTCCTCAGTGCAAAGAATGATGGAATGCCCTATAAAGAAGAAAGGTGAAGCCTAAGAAGTCTCTCTCAGAAGAATAAGCAACAAAAGTAAGAGATGACAAATGTACCAGAAGAAAGATGATAGGGAATTAGAGTGAAGTCTATACCATGTTATGTTTTAAGTATTTGAAGTATCATGATGCAAGAAAATAGGATTTTGTACATGATTGTCAAACTCTAGTACTAACTTCCAAGTAGCTCTAACCTTATAACTTTATAGAAGTTGCCTTTCATTTATAAGATACAGTATTGTTTTATAATTATTGCAATTTTTTATATTTAAAGTATACAAAATATATACAAAGGGCATAAGCTATTTTCAATATTGTAACAATTCAAAAGGTATGCTTTTCATAGAACTTTAACATGTAAGAGAAGAAAAAAATTACAGGAGAAACATGGAAAGATATCTATATCCTATAAAGCTATCCTGGATAAAATATACAAAAGTTGCCCAGTTAAAATTTTCTTGAGGCCAGTGTGATGGCTCAGCAGGTAAAGAACACATGTTATCACACCTGAAAATATTGAGTTCGATCCCCAAGGATCAACATGTTGGAAAGAGAGAAGCTGACCTCCACAAGTTGTCCTCTGACCTCTACACACATGCCACTGAAATTTCTAAGCAAGCAACCACAAAATAATAAACAAAATTTTTAAAGGAACTTTTCTAAGGGATTGGAGAGGTGGCTCAGTGGGTCGGTCATAGTGCTCACTGTGCAACCATAAAGACCAAAGTTCAAATCTCTAACACCTATCTATGTAAAGGCTGGTGTGGCCCCATGTGTGCCTGTAATCCCAGCATTGAGGGAGCAGAGATAGGAGGACCACTGACTGTCAGGCTTTACTCCAGGTTCAGTGAGATAACTCATTTCAAACAAATAATGTGGAGAATGACAAAGCAGAAAACACAACATTCTCTTCTGGCTTCAGTGGCCACGTTTGGGCCAAATCTAGGCTACAAAATAAGACCCTGTGTCAAATAGTCCCACAGAGAGAGGGGTGCTCTTACTGCAATAATGACCTGCAAGTAATGGAAGGAATGACAAACTAATTTGTACGCTTAAATTTCGTTTAATACTATTTTATTATTTACCTCTTTAGACTATTTCTCAATTCTTACATATCTTTGTAAGTTTTTAGATTCAAATACTATCTCAGATCTTTGTTAATAATAACTGTTAATGAATTCTATTCTAAAACTATAAAGGTAATGTGTTTTAAATTTTCATATTATTTCCTTCTAGTATCCTAAATAACTCATCTTACAATAAAGTAACTTTTTATTGCTGTCTTGTCATGTACGCCCTTTCTTCTACCTACCAATACAAGAATTATATACAGTGTTCTGCCTCCACGCATGTCTGCAGGCCAGAAGAGGGCACCAGATCTCATTATAGATGGTTGTGAGCCACCAGCTGGGAACTGAACTCATGACCTGTGGAAGAGGTCGAGGCTGGCAGTGAGTACTCTTAACCGGTGAGCCATCTCTCCAGCCCATAAGAAACAGTTTTTAAATTTCTTAAATCAAAGTCACTGGTAGGATGAAAACTGGCTTAAATTTTTCAGAAAAAAAAATAGAATATTGCTAAAGATAAAATATAAAGAACTCAGGTAGATGAGACAGGAAGACTGAACATTTGAGAATAACCTGGCTAGAGAGCCTGAACAACTCAATTCATTGCTTCAATCTCTTTTTCTGTCTTTCATTATAGTTTTTAATTACTCAATTTCCTATTATAACACTTATTTTTACAGATAAAAACAATCTGCTAAACATTATTTGAAAAGAACATAAGATACTGATTTTTGCTGTTTGAATGTTCTTTAACAAATCTGTTTTAATCTACAGTTGTTTTAAACAAGTAAGTTAACACTGTTACCTTTACATTACTATCAACAGACACAGTGCCTTTTCTTTATATCTCCTGCTTCAGTCATATAAAAAACAGGCTTAAAGATACCTTACAAGCCATGCAATACCAGAGGTTGGCAAAGACAGGCAGGAAGATCAGAATTCAAGCTCATTAAGATGCTGCCTTAAGGTGGATGAGTGGCAAAGCTTTGCAAATAAAAACAACTCCTATGGTAAGTAACTTTCTTTCCTTTTTAAATTTTACCCTTCTTTCTGTTTGTGCTTCCTAACTATTAGTATTATAAGTCTATACCACCATCATACCGACCAAAGTAAGTCATGTTTCTGACTGAAGATTTATTTTCCTCAAACTCTCTACTCATATTCCATCAATTTCTCCCACTCAATATTAAAACTGTTGCCTTCCTCTTTTCCTGTAATGCCAAAACGGTCAGTTTTCCCAAGACAGACAGTAAAGGAATGTATTTCAACATTCAAGCAAAATGATCTATTGCTAATACTCCCTTAAACCAGTTTCTCAAAAAAAAAAAAAGGACTACACTGGTTGCTAAAACATTATACTGTTTAGTGCAATTTCATTTCTCAATCTGTATGGTTCAAGCTATGTTAAAATTCACTAGCTAACAAAACAATGGGGGAGGTTAATAAGCTTAGGTTTAGAATGCTAAACAAAAATATTTTAATAATATTTTATACTTAAAAAGTACTATCTATATCAGCTATGAGCAAAACACAAATATGAATGCTGACGAGACGACTACATAACATAAAACATTCTTGCATGACTTCATATCTTAAGGACTGACAGTTAAATAGTCCTGGTGATATGCACAAAGCATAGTCTATTAATACTTCTGAAACACTGCAAGTGTATCGACAGACAGTGTCCTTGATTTCTGGTACAAACATAAACCCTCATCTTTCTCCTTGTTCCTCAACCTCCAAATAAAAAAAGTAACACAATAATTTTAAAATTCTTAGTAACACACTGCCAAGTATCCTGAATTGCTATTTTGGCATTATGTAATTAAGAATACAGAGATTACTTAAAAGTCATTAATCTTTTCTGCCAAATAGCTGTAAACTGGTTAAGAAAAAAACAGTATGGAAGTTCTGGGTATAGAAATCTTGGATGAAGGTGTTCCCAATAAGGCCAGCTAAATCCCAAGTAAAAATAAACTTAGGTAATAACTTTATTTTAAATGGCTTAATTAATTTCCCTCAAGTCATTTTTTTAATAGAAGTATTATGTTAAGAATGATTGACAAAGTCATTGTTTGGGAAACAAACCTTTTTTCATGTATACTGAAGTTTTGTTGGTAAATTTTTGCTTACCTGGAAGTATCCCTAGAAAAGTTCTATTGAAGTCTTTGCTAAAATCCTCTCATCTTCCTCAGGAACATAGCTATTCTAAATGTTGCTATGAGGAAAAGCATACTTGGGAACCCAGGGTGTAAAATGAGAAAGGAATAGTGCAGTGTGATACAATGAAGAGTTTCATTGTATTCCTATGGGAAGTACTAGAAATTTAACAACCATTCCACAATTAACCTTTTGTTTTGTTTTAATGCAGACACATCTTAGTTTACCTAAACAAATCAAAAAGTTTACCTCCCATTTTAAATCTTTTCCACTAGTATTCAAACTCCTTAAATCAACTCTGAAACAGCAGAACCAAAATTTTTATACTAATACATTTTAGCCTAGTTTTCAAAACTATCTTTGTCTTTAAATCATTTCTAAGAATAAGTCAACCAAGGACAGTACCACATTAGTATCTTATAGTTTATATGACAAATGCTGATATTCTTGACTTTTAAAATTTACTTTCATTCCACTAAAATCCAAATTATTCCTAATTTCTTAGAAATTCTATTTAACACTTTTCAGGAGATTCTATATTCTTATGCAATCAGTTGTTCCCAGAAAAACTGAATAATAAGGAAACATACCTAAGAGAGGAGCTTGGGAGATTTTTTTGGTTGGGTATGTGTGTGTCTGGGCGTGTAGGCCTGGGGAGAGTGGTAGAAATACTAATTTGCAATACAGAAAAAACAATGCTATTCACATGGTTCTAACAAAAATGTCTGACCACCCCCTCCCCCACCCTCAAAAGCCATTAAATAAAAAGGGAGATCAAAAGAAAGCAATATAATTTTCCAGTTTTAACCCATAAATACAACTAAGACTAGCACAGGAAGTGGCAAAGTTTAAAATAATGCCATTATCATTAGGACTAGCATGCTATCATAAGCCACAATCCTTTTGCTTAGTAGGCTGTTGGTTTTCAATTAAAAAATTACAACTGAACATGTGTACAAGTTTTAAAATGGATAGCACTTTTAATTTGGTATCAAATTCAAGTTTATTTTTCAGAAATCTTACAAAATTTCCATTATTTTAAACTTCACTTAAATCTTTTAAAACTTTCTAATTTGTACTATGAGTGCAATTTCTTCTGTAAGATATTATCAAATAAAATTCAGCAGTTTTAAAGGGAGTTATTTACCAGAAACTCTCATTAAGCTTTAAAAACCATATCAAATAATTTCTAATATAGACTAATCAAAGGAAAATCTATACAATTAGTTTAACAGTCTACACAAAACCATTTTCATACATAAAAAGATTAACTTTGTTTTACTAGAAACTCATGTTCCCAGTTAGTCAAATTTCAATTATAAAAAACTAAATATTTAAACTATATACTGAGTTATTTGAGATTATCAAGGCTGCTCTCAAAACTGCATTAACCTAGAATCATTCTTAAAAAGCAAATATTTAATGACACTAGCATGTGTAAATTAAGTATTTCAATTCAAATTTATACCCCAAATTCCTTCCTTTTAAAGGTATTACTTTAGCAACTTAACAAATTAAATGTAATTATTATTAAATAGTTTTACTGTACCCTATTTTATACTTTTTTTTAAAAAGGCAACCTACAAATACAATATATTCTGTACCTCAAAAAAAAATAGGTTAAACATTACTTACCCCATACACCCGCAGCTAAAGATTTATTCTGATTTGGTTCTCTCTCATATTCAGGATTTAAAGATGGCTGAAAGAAAATTAAATTTAAAAATGTACCAAGGCATATAAGTGTGATCCTTTAAAGAAAACACGTGGTTACACATCTTATAACTGAAGAACATGTATGATCAGAATTAGTTATAACAACTAATTAGTTGTAACAACTAATTCTCCATAAACTTTCTTTCAATTTTCTCTGCTAACCATCAAAATGTCTACTGTTTATTCTCACTGCTAGTTGGAGACAAAGAGAGTCTTTACCTTCACCTAACTATTAGGAGAGCATCTGGAATAAAGTGAACAACAAAGACACAGGATAGAAATGTAGCATACTGGTTTAAGTGCTGGTCTAATACATGCCAGGCCTAGTTAAATAATAAACATTATCTATCAAAAGACAAAAAAAACACAGAGCCAAGGTATCTATCTACTGGCCCCTAAAGTAGCTGCTTCTTAGAAAGGATAGGAACAATGGCTTGAGTTCAAAGTGGAGCAAGACAGCAGCAAATGAAAAACCCCAGCCAGAAGTATAATGTTTTCTGCAATATACAATTATGACAAGAGATGAAAATTATACTCTTCACCAATTCTATTAGGTGTTTTTATCAATGGGAGGATGAGGCAAGAAAATTCAGAATGACATCCCGAATATATAATGAGACTGAGGATAGCCTGGGCTACATGATAGCCTGTCTCAAAGAAACAACAGAAGGAACTAAATACAACTGTATGCTACTTTTTCTGTAACTTGCATGTCAAAAAAGAAATAAAGCAAACACACATTCCCAAAGCAAAGTATGAAATTTATTTCAAAGGGTGCTAAGGATTATTCAAAAGAATTAAGAGCATTAGTGGTACTCTAAAGCTAATCTTGGTAAATGTTTACTCTAGAATCCTAAGACTTACAGTTTCTTTAGAGTAACTTTACAGTATACCAGGTTATTTTTCATACTACCTGGTAACACAGCCTTGATTTCCTTAAGGAAGACACTTAACATTTATAATGAACAAAATGAATCCAAGTACAAATACTTTATAATTAAGCACATAAATGAATTATTATTAGCATGGAACTAACATTACTATAAAACCCCGTAAGAATATATATGCAAACCCGTACACCTAATTCCTTCACAGAAAACTAAAGAGAAATAAGCTTATTTAATGGCTAGATATCTGCAGACCTAAAGTTACAATAACTGATAACCACCATCCTAGAACTGGAAGTGAGAGATAATAAAGCAGCAGCAATTAGGGTGGTGTGGGTTCTTGNAGAGAGAGAGAGAGAGAGAGAGAGAGAGAGAGAGAGAGAGAGAGAGAGAGGTTCAGAGCTAGCCATTTAGTACTGGATAAACTAATGGTACAAGTAACAATATACGGATAGAGCAGGATGTATTTATATACTAGGGAACCTCCTCTCTCTCTCCCTCTCTCTCATACATGAATAACAAAACAGTCATGAATTTAAAAAGAGAAGGTGGTTTACATGGGAGGATGAAAAGGGGGAAATAATATAACTTTAGTATAATACTTAATTAATAAATAAATTTTAAAGGAGCTTATAATATGTGATGTGTTTAATTCACTAGAGTTTCGTTTTTTAATAATTTTTATTTTTATGTGTACTGGTATTTTGCTTGCATATATTCCAAATCTTGGTATTACAGACAGTTGTGAGATGCCGTGTGGGTTCTGGGAATTGAACCCGAGTCCTCTAGAAGAGCAAGCAGTCAGTGCTCTTAACTACTGAGCTGTCTCTCCAGTCCCTCGCTACATTGTTTAATGCACCATGAGAGCACACTATTATCCCAGTTTGATGATGTAAGTTAAATTACCTGGTGATCATCAAGTGGAAAAAACAGACCATTCAAATGGTTAAGATGCAGCAACGATCAATGTTACTTGATACAAACACCTAAAACAAATCATTTCCTCTTCATTTTCCCTAACCACTCCTTGCCCTAAACCTAATCCATCGAATTCTTTCCCTTGAGCTACCTGAAATGCGACCAAAAATGGCCAAATACCTTGTCTTTGGTTATCGAAGTACTCAAACAAAGCATTACTCTTTTGTCACTAGTCTTCCACTGGAATAGTTTAAGAACTAAAATGTTTTACACTAAATTCATCCTTTCTTCCTCCCAGGTTTTGTGGTGCTGGGAATCGTACCCCGAGTCTTAAACATACAAAGCACATGTCCCAGCAGCCCTGAGCTACACGTACTCCCAGTTTTTAGGTGCTGGCAATGCTTGTTCCTTCTAATTAATTAAGTCCCAGATTCAATGTTACAAAGAAACTTCTCTTGACTTCCCTAACCTAAATAGCTACTCAGTCACTTCCTATTCAAATTCTCCGCAAAATACAAGTTTTTTTTTTCATTTGATACTGAGTCTTCCCACTAGGAATAGCTCAATGAGAACACAGATTCTGCCTGTCATATTAAACTATATATTCTGCATGCCGTTAACAGCAATAAGACTAAATACAGCAACTCAAATACATATTAAGAAATAGTAGTAATAATATATAAAAAGAAAACTGCTGATTCTCTACTTAAACAACATATGAATTTTAAATTGTCAGGAATGAATCAGAGCCAAGCACACTTGGGAAATGAAGACAAAGATTATCCTCAGCTACATAGTAAGTCTGGGGCCAGCCTAGGCTACATAAACCTTAACTCAAAACAACACAACAAGACTGTTACTGGGTCATTTTTCCTTAACTTAAGAAACACAGTGTTTAGAAGACACATCCTGAGATTAAAGAGCAAGAAAAAACTGAAATCTCATTTTCACTAACTATGCAGAATCATATGAGCCCTAAGTTCCAGACAAGCCTGGGCAGCATAGTAAAACCCCATCTTAGCAAAATACCTTTTCAAGACTGTGTGTCTGTGTCTCTATGCGTGTGTGCACACGAGAAAATGATTATGAGGCACTTGTAAATAAGCCACTGAACTCATGAGGCTACTAGTTCGAAGGGAAAGTATTCAATTTTCTTAAGGAATGGAAAACAACATAAATATACCAAAAGATTCTGAAAGGGGTGGGAACGGAGTAGGAAGGGAATTGTTTCAAGGGCAAAATTGGTCAACAAAAATATCCCTTTAAAGTGGCAAGGGGAGACGGCTCGGGAGGTAAAAGTGCCTGAGTTCAAACTCAGAAACCTGAGTTCTATTACCTGGACACATATTACAGAAAGAGAAACAACTCCGTGAAGCTATTCTCTGGAGGTAACTTATGCTTTTAATGTCAGCACGTGGAAAGTAGGTACAGACAGGCAGTGAGTTCAAGGCCAGTCTGGTCTATTCTGTGAGTTCTAGGGCAGTTAAGAGTTAGATGGTGAAAACATATCTCAAAACATTAGTAAGTACAATGTTTAGCACACTGTCTATGTTCTTTCATTAATTCCACAGTCAAGTTATTGTATTTGCCTTTTTTATTCTATTAGTAGCCATGACTAAATATCCTGGAAAATTAACATAGAGGAGGAAATGTTTATTTTAGTGCATGTTTTCAGAAAGCTCAGCTCACTAGAGTAGGAAAGTCACTGTACAACAGTGAAATTAAGATTATGGGAGCGGGAAACAAAAAAAAGGGAATAACTTCTTTTATTCCATTTGAACCCCAAGCCCACAATGTCCAAATTCAGAATGAGTCTTGCCCCTTTTAATTCTCTGAAACTGGCAGCCTGATCAACATGATAAGTTCCAGAAGTTCAGGGCTACAAAATGAGGCCCAGTCTCAATAAAACAAAAAGCCAACATATCTTGGCCTCCACAACACACTGTGGCCTACACCAACACAAACAAAACTAAAAAGTAATTCAAAAAAAGGTGTGATTTGTTACAAAATACGAGTTTTAAAATAGAGTAGACAATTTTAAAATAAAGTAGCTCAACTCAGCCTGGGCTGAAGCATGAAACCCTGACTCAATACAAAACACCCACAACTGGACAAGCACCTGTTAGGATGATCCTACAGAAAATTATCTTTAATCCCAGAACTTGTGAGGCAGAGGCAGGTGGATCTCTGTGAGTTCGAGGCCAGCCTGGTCTACAAGAGCTAGTTCTAGGATAGGTTCCAAAGCCACAGAGAAACCTTGTCTCGAAAAAACAAAAACAAAAAATAAAGATCAAATGAAAATTACCTGTACTAATATAAAAACAACAACAACAAAAACCTAGAGGTGTCATGATGCTGAAATGGCACTTGCACAAACATCGTTTGTATTAAAATGATTAGAAACTTACAAAATCCTCAGCCTCAAACTGTCTGCGTTCTCTTTTGTCTTCTTTCCTCCCAGTTTCATTGTCAGGGATGTTGCTTTCATGTAGTCCTTGGCTTTTTCCAGAATGGAAAATACTGCTACGAGAACGGGAATTTCCACCATGGTATCCCCCTCGATGATTTATGTTTTCTGTACCATTTCTGCCATGCGTACGCCATCCATTTTTTTCTTTCCTCCCAAAATTACCTTTATTTGATAATAGTAAAGTAATATAAATTCAAAAATAGTTATACTTAGTGACTAAATAGCAATCAAAACATCCTAAAAGATTATTTAAAAAAACTATAACAAATTCTACCATTCCTTAGGAAATGTTACCTCCGTTAGGACGTCCAATACCAGAATCAAAGCCATCTGAAGAGTTGTGTCGTCGACGACTCACATCGTAACGATTTTCTGTCCATGAAAAATTTTCAGTATGCTTCTCAAAATTCAGTGATGACTGAAATAAATACAAATACATTTGTTACGTCTAAATTTACTTTAAAACCAGCAGCACACCAACATATTTCTAGGAGTTGAAATGGTTAAGAATACGTGGAGTTATTTCCAAGCTATTGATATATGTATGAAATTAACCAATGTTAGTCTCTTTTCTTCTGCTTAAAGAAAAAGCATACTCTTCTGAAAGAATTTATGAACTACACCTATTTTCCCAATAATAGTAATAGCAAAAGTAGCAATAAAACACCAAGAAAACCAAGTTAAAATGTGACTCACTTTAACAAGGTATAAAAATTCTGTATACCACACTCTATTTGATGTAAACATTTTAATTCTGTTTTCTTCTACTTAAGAAGAATTGTTAAGTGTGAAACATTTAAGCTTCCTAGGCCCTTCATAATGTAATTAAGTGCAAAAAGAAAAAAGGAAAGTTTACACAGTAACTATTTCAAAAATCAGAACTACACAGTACAAGGTTATTTATGTTTGTTTAATATATATATACATGAATGATAATCATCAAAATTCTCATCAATTACAACATTTTTTACTTTAATAATGGGATTTATGCGTCATCAGAAAAAAAATGGCACAGTAATGCCCATTTTTTCTCTTTTTTTGGAACAAGGTCTCAAATATGTAGTTGACTAGCCTGGCCTTAAGAGAAAAGGCCTCCTTAAAAAGATGTAAAATCCATGAACAAAGAGCTATACAAAACAACACAAATAAGGTTATCCTTATGTGGAAAAGTAAGTTAAAGTTACCAAAAGCTACTCTTAGAAATATGAAGAACTAAAAGGAATGGGGGAAAGCTGGAGCAACTCCCTTTAGAGTCCAGATGTGTCCTAAGTCCCAGATGCTGAACACAACTGTTGCAGGATTGTCCTTGTGGTTTGGAGCTGGCTTTGGTCTGATTTTTGGTTGGTAGGCCTAATGTCTCCGATTCTTCTCTTCTAAAATGGAATTGTTTACTCTGTGCTATTACAAACTGAAATATTAAACTTCATTATTTTAAAGGGAGATTGCCTAGAGTCTGAGAAGAGACAGTGAATTTCTGAATAGTGTTGGGCCTGTTAAAGATTGCGGGAACTCTGCAAAGTGAAAACAAATGCATTATGAATGGCTATGGCCTGTTCAGGGTTAAGTGGAATGCTGAGCATTAATGTGTTTGGTCACTTAAATCGCCAGTTGGTGGCACTGTTTAGAAGACTGTGGAACCTTAAGGAGGTAAGCCTAGAGGATGGAGAAGACAACCCACTTTAGATTTCAAAGCAGAATTCTACTTCACTCTCTGCTTCCTGTCTGCCCATGGAATATTATCAGCCTGTCTCCATGAGGAATGTCTCCCACAAACTATAAACCAAAATAAAGGAGAGAAATACAACAAAAAGGCAAGAACAGAAAAGTATTTTTGTACATTGAGTGAAACTAAAAGACAAAATTCAGTGATACAGAGTAAAGATGGCATTCTATATATGGCTGGTAAAAGTATACACAGATAAGATATGCCCACAAAGTTATGAAGAATTGGCCAGTTGCCATATTCAAATAATACATTATTTTTACAATTAATGCAAACAAGAGCCTAACCTATAAGTAAACACAGTTTACAGAGAGGAGGTATTAACTGCATGACCAACCAAATTTGCTTGACATCAGGTAAGAAGAAGGGAACCGGAAAATTCTGACAAGCTCTCTCTCTCTGCTCTCTCTTTTAGTGTTCTTCTGAACTCCTACTTCCATTAAAGAACTGGGTTAAATACTCAAAATTGTAAGTGACAAAATAACCAGTATTTTACAGGTTACAGACAAGGTCTAAAATCTGTTCATGCTTTACCATAAAGTAAAAGTGGTAATCTGGAAACAGGTATACAATTCTATCCATTCTTTTACTTCACAGCAACATTTTTACAGACTGAAGTTACTTGCAAACATGACAAAGTTAGTTGGTAACAGGCTCCATGCAATTTAACAATGCTTTAGCATAGCAATCAATCTAGTTAGGAAAAGTAATGTGGTCAATTTCTAATTATTAGTGTATAAAAAAATAAATATTCATATCATTCCAAATTTGAAGAGTACATGAACTCATGGAAATACTACAGAACTAAAAACCTGAAAGAATTTAAAATAACATTACCCTCTACCTACTTTCAGAGATATTCTTTTTCTGCAATTGGAACCTCTAAATTCCAACATTATCATGACTTTTTGTGACTTCAATATTCACTAAGATTCTAAAAGCAAATTGTTATCATCAGTTATTATTCTGTGATCACATATATCTGAACAAAAGGGAGGCACTTTAGGCAGAAGATAAACCAAATCAGAGGCATTAATATACATCATAATTCAACCTTGCTGTTTCTCAATCTTAAATACACAATTAATGAATTTTGGCTATTATAAAGCTATAGTCATGAAAATAACTCATGTCTTGGGGGGTGGGGGAGACAGTAATCAATGGAGCCCTCCAATCTCTGGAACCTTTATGCCCAACATAGTAGCAAACTCCAATGTCAGCCACTTCAGTATGATTTTCATCGTCCAGACTATGACTTGCTGTTTCTTCTGTTCCCCACCCCCCC
>LOEQ01000507.1:501933-516391 GCA_001685075.1 Bramus lutescens
GGGTTGTGGCTTACCGGGAAGATTCTAACCCACGTCCACCTTGGGCCAGAGCTTAGGAGCTTCGTCTGCCTGACTATGCTTTCCTTCTCCCAGCATCCTGTTCTGTCTTCCCCACCTACCTATGTTCTGACCTATCAGGCCAAGCAGTTTTCTTTAATTAACCAATGAAAGCAACAGATAGATAGAAGACACTCTTACATCAGGGGAGGTGGTTTTTTTTGTTTTTGTTTTAAGAGTAAGACAAAATAGTTAGCTCCAAAAACTTTTTTTTCAAGAATATGATGTTAAAACACTGAAGAGAACTCAGAAGGTAAAGTTGTCTGCTGCCTGATCTGATGAAATGAGTCTGATCCCCAGGGCCCACAATAATTAAAGCAGAGAACAGAGGCCTCCAGTTGAGCTCTGACCTCCTCAATTACCATGGTACACATGTGGTATAAGCAAGATAAATGAATAATATTTTTTAAAAGAACTGACTGTTCGCTTGCAATTAATTCAGTACCAAAAATTAGTATTACTCCTGCTTTGGTGCTGAGGCAAGGTCTCATTTACCACAGACAGGCCTCAAACTAACTAAGTGAGATGACCTTGAGGAATTCCCTCTTCTTCCCAAGTACTGCAATTACATTCTTGTACTGACCACCAAGGCCAGGTTATTTGGTGCTGGAGATCGTCTCAGAATCAAATGGCTTGATGTACGCTAGACAAGCAAACTACCAACTGAGCTCTGTCCCCTGATCCTATTTAATGCACACAAATTTAAAGCTGAAGCGTCATGAGCTTCCTCCCTTCCGAGTATATACACACATAAACACAGGAGCATACATGTGTGCTTCATAACAAAGAAAAGGAGGCCAGGAACTTGAAGGGACAAGGGTGTGTGTGTGCATGGGAGGGTTTAGGGAAAGAAGAGAACAATGACTTAATACTTACTGATTTTTCTCACAAAATTGAAGCAGACTAAATCTTCAAATCGGTATACAAGGACTTTTTATGTTTTAAGGGTTGGTAAACGTAAATTTTCAACTAGAATTGTACTGCAAACAGTGTGGACTAACTGCAACAAAATTTAATTCAAATCAATTCATTTACTGAATGGCCAACATAAACAGTTTATGCTAAGCAGTAGAAGATATAAGGCACAAGAGAGCAGTCAGCCCTGACTTCAACAAAAAACTAATAAATAATTGTAAAACTAGGTTGTAGCCACAGATCCTTCCAAGAAACTTTAAAAAAAAAAAGATTTATTTTATATATACACAAACACCAGAAGAGAATACCATTATATATCTCATTATAGATGGTTGTGAGCGACCATGTGGTTGCTGGGAATTGAACTCAGACCCTCTGAATGAGCAGTCAGTGCTCTTAACCCTTGAGCCAGCCCCTTTCAATAAACTTTTAAGTACAATTTTCCTCTCAGAAGTATTTACTATTAAAAAAAAGTTCCAGTCGGGTACTGTGGCCACATGTTCTGTAATTTCAGTACTCAGGATGCTAAGGCAAGAGTACTGTTACAAGTTCATGGCCCACTTGGGATACAGAGCAAGAATGAGAAAGTCAAAAAGCAGTCAGGAATGGTGTCTACCTATCTGTAATCTAAGCACTTGGGAAGTAGAAGCAAAGAATTACAAATTCAAGGTCAATCACTGCTATATTGAGAATTACTACAGGCCAACCTTAGATAACTATGTAAGATCCTGTACCTGTATCAAAAACAAAAAGAAAAAAAAACAAATCGTCAACACTGTACAGGATCAATAAAAAGGAAGGACAAAAGGAGCAGAATTAAAATTATAACAAGTAGTTGGGTGGTAGTGGACACACATTTAGTCCCAAAACTCAGGAGGCAGAGGCAGGCAGATCTAGTTCGAGGTCAGCATAGTCCATAGAGCAATTTTTCGATAAGCCAATAATAATTAGTCTATCCCAAAACCAGTCAATAAATGACAGGATCTGGAAAATAGGACCCCATGTCTTTATACACTGCTTAAGGTAAGAGAGTGATGCACATGTATAATCTTAGCACTGACCAGGGAAGAGGATCACAAACTTAAAGCTGGCAGGAGCCTGTCTCAAGCACACATACACACTCTCAATCTCTCCCTCCCCCAACACACACCTTTAAAAAAAGAAAAAGAACACCAACCTCTCTCAAACTTTCCCAAAGAATTTACTAAAATATGCAAACAATCTATAGCCTACTCTCAAGTAACTTCTCCGTGAATCCTCTTTCAGTTCACAGATGTACAAAATTTCTGAATTACACTACAACATAGCCATAGTTTTGACACTGGTTTAAAAAAATGTAACTGTGAAGCCTCTTAGGTGCTTTGTTTATCCTTAATTTGTGTTTCTTACACATAACACTACTAGGCTATATAAATCCTACAGATGATTTGGTTCTATGTAACATGAACAAAACTAAATGTCTTTATGGCAATAGTATAACCAAATACAACGTTCTCGGAAAACTTGAAATTACCTTATTATGTAGAATTTCACTTTTTAGAACAGGGTTTATACACTAGGATCAATAATTATCAAGTAGCTGCTAATAAACTATCCTTTAAAATAAAAGAGTAGCCACCATTAATTTAATGTTTTCAAACTTTCATAGTCCAAGACACAAAGACTACAATATCTCAAGATACTTTTAACTAAGAAGAAAATAAAACTTTCTTCAAAGTCTAATACAGAAAGATAATGAAATTTTTAACTATTCCTCCCTGTCTGAAAGGCACACATATGATGGGAGGGGCAGGAGACAAGTTTGCAACAGCAAGTGTGTGGAAATTAGAGGACTTTGGTTCTCTCCTTCACACTCTATACAGGCTCTAGGGATCAAACTCAAGCTGCCAAATTTGAACTATTTCTAAATTGAACTATCTCACCAGTCCTAAATAAATGTTTTAAATTTTTCCTAACTATTTACAACAAACTCTCACAACAGTACATTCAACTTTCTAGAATCACAAAATCTTCCGACTCAGAGGACCATAATACAGGTCTTAATAATCTTTATGGGGAAATTCAGTAATATAGTCAAAATTTGTTCCCTGTCAACTCAGGCCTCTTTAGGCTTCAAATAGACTACTGTCTGTCCTCTTAGCAAATTAAGAGGTGATTTTAGGCTTTGAAGAACTAAGAAGGGTATTATGGACTAAAAGAAAGAGTATAGAAAGAGTTGTTCAGACAAAGAACAGTCAGAGAAAGTCACAGCTAAGTTAAAACTGAACTAGCCAGGGGCAGTACTACACAGAAACAGTCCAACTTGCTGAAAGACTAAAGCAGGAAGATCCCTGGAGCCTAAGAGTTCCAAATCAGCCCTCTCCCTGAAGGGAAAAGAAATGCAGAAGAGAAAGGGAACAGAAGGAAGTGGATGGATGGGCTAGTGAAAACTGAAGAAACAACATAAAGACTTTAAACAAGGAAACTAATATTTTCAAGGAAAAAAAAAGGTGGCAGAGGCCAATGGGCACTAAGATCACAAAGTTGCAGAGAAAATAAGCAATGTAAAGACTTGTACAACAGTATGCTTAATTCCAAAGAAAATGACTTGGAAGGCTTTTAAGAACAAAAATTTAACTTTTCTTTGTTTTTAATTGTGTGTGTCCACCACCATGTTCAGCACAAGTGCCCAGAAGATAGAGGTTCCCAGGATAGCTGCAACCAAACTTAAGTCCTCTACAAAAGAAGTTTACGCTTCTCACCCCTAAGCCATCTCTACAGTCCCAATTATTAGTACTTTTAAAGGATCATTTTGTTCTGTGAATAAGCTATATTGTACAAATGGTAAAGAAAGGAAGCTAACGCAGTCATTCAAATGAAAACAAGATGTATCCTAGATAAGTGTAGAAGCAATAGGATAGAAAAGGACATATGAGATGAGATAAGAAGTGGAACAAATAGAATGCGTCCATGGGGGAATAGAAGCCAAAGACGATTTCCTAGTGTTTCATTTTGATAAGATAGTTCAGGAAGCCATTTACTAAAATAAAAATGAAACGGGAGGAGTGGGGGGAAATAACAGGTAGGGGAAGACCACTTGCCTTGCATGCATAAGACTAAATTCAGTCACTTCACTCAAAAGGCTAAGGCTGAAGCTCAGTGGTAGCGCGCTTGCCTAGCATGTTTGAGACCACTGACCCCAGGTTAAACCTCAAGTACTAAAGCGGATTGGGGGATAGGACAACCACTGACTTTAAGTTCCCTTGTAAGTATGGAGTAAATAAGAGTACAGTATTAACAAGTAGAGAATTCAAGAAGAATGTTTACATGATATGAAAATCTGGACTGAATATTTAAGATTACCTAGATAGGACCAGGCAAGATGATCCAAACCTATAAACCCAAAACTCAGAGACGGACTGCCACAAATCCAAGGGCAGTTTGAACAACAACACATCATGTTCTCAGGCCAACCAGACGCTGTCTTAAAAAAAACTAACTTTTTTTATAAATATACCATTTAAAGCTATGATTACCCAAGTAATCATACCTCAAATAATCATACCAAGTATTATCCAAAGTATAATACATTGTCTTAACAATTTTAAATGTAAATGTTCCATGTATATATGAAATATGTAAAACACTATACACATTACACATATTGCTCGTTTCAGTCCCTTCATTTTATATTTACCTACATTCTCCAATTCACCCTCTCCCTTTTGGCTGATCCCACAGACCTCAATTTCCCATTTTGGGTTGGCTTAGTTTCTGTTTTGGGTTTTTCCTGAGGGGTTATTGTTAAGACAAGGTTTCGTTATGTAGTCCTGGTTGCCCTGAACTTGCTATGTATAGTAGGCAGACCTTCAACTCCGCTTCCAAAATGCCTGAATTTCAGGCCTGAGCCTCCAGACACAGCATCCCAAATTCTTAGTGGACCTCAACAACCCCAAGTGGTATCACCTAACTGAATGAGGGAGTGGTGTAAAATCTGGCATCAGTAAATAGATTAAAAGGATTCTCAATGCTTGGCAACCAAAAATAATTCATAATCAAAAATTTAATAAAACTGATGTTCAGACAACACTGATGCATACTGCATCAAGCACATTCACAATAGCTCATCACACAAGCTACACACAAAAGTGAACAATAAATGATGCCTCAAACACCTCAGATTCAAAACTATACTGTTATCAAAAGCAGTGTTTTTACTATATATGCAAGGCTTCAGCTTTTAAAAATAATGGTTTAATCACAGAATACAAGATTTAGTGTTTTCCTCTCACCATCCCTCAGCATGTACCACATCAACAGATTGTATTGTGTTAGAATGTTGGATTTTCCATAACTGCTCTTTGAGGGTCAGAGATAGCTCATTCAAAATAAAGGTGTCAAACCAGACTTCATTTCCCGGGACACATGGTAGAAGGTAGAGCAATTCAGGTAAATTGTCCTGACCTACACAGGCATGCTATGGCACTCACACCCACCCACATAATAAATAAATGGATAACTGGACTGGTGGCTGAGTGTGTAAACAGGTAAATTTAAATATATAGAGAGAGAAAATAAAGTTTGAGCTGCTGATTTTAGTTTTTTGGGTTTTGTTTTAAATTGGAAAGCTTACTTGATGCTTTTTGGTTGGGTTTTATTTTTAAGGTTTCACATACAACACACTGGACTATAATTCACTATACAGATGAATGTTCCTCCTGCCTCCTCCTCCCAAGTGCCAGGACTACAATATTGCATCACCATGCCAAGCTGCTGACAAAATTAAACTGTTAAGTAAACTTTGACTTACAAGTGTAACAGACTTTTTCCAACTATTTCTGTAATGGCCTTAAAACATATTTTTGCCATTTTGCAGTATACTTACAATAGACATTCTTGGCATTGATTATTTTATCAATAACATAAAAAATGCTGAAGATGCTTTACACCCTACAATTTCATATATTCAAAGATTTCATTTTTGTAAAAAAAATAAGCATAGCTAGACATGGTGAGGCATGTCTGTAATCTCAGCATTGCTGAGCTGAAGATAGATCAGGATGCTCCATGACTACATGGTGAATTAAGAAGTCAGGTTTGGTAACATGACACCTCTCTCAAACAATTCTCAAAAGAGTACATTATTGTATATACATCAACAAAACTACCTTCAGAGTGGGTCCATGAAGAAACCTAAGTACATAAACAGGGTCTTGTGTCATCTACATTGTCCTCAAACTCACTATTTAGCCTTTGAGAATATCCCTAAACTCCTCATCCTCCTACCTTAGCCTCAAGTGCTGAGACTACAAGTAAATAACACACCCGGCATAAAAGATCAATTTTTTAGTGGAATCATTACATTTTTATTTTTATTTAAAACTTATGTGAGTATGAGATTATGGAAGTGTACACACACAAAGCACATGTGTTTGTGTAGGTGTGTCAGCTTGTCTAATGTCCAGCTTCTTATGTGTGTGCTGGAACAAGAACTCAAGTCCTCTCCATTGCACGCAAGTACCCTTAACCAGTGAGCCAATTCTCCAGCCCCAATTTTTAAATTTTTTTTTTAAGTGTAAAAGCATTAAACTGAGGGGCTGGAGAGACGGCTCAGCAGTTAAGAACACTGACTACTCTTCCAGAAGTCTAGGTACAATTCCCAGCACCCACATGGTGGCTCACAATCATCTATAGTGGGATCTGATGCTCTCTTCTGGCATAAAGTCACACATGCAGATAGAGTACTCATTAACAAAATAATTTTATTTAAAAAAGTTAGATTTAAAGTTTTCTTGGTAATATTTTGCCCTTAAATTAGTTTTAGATTTTAACTGGGCAGTGGTGGCACATGCCTTTAAACCCAGCACCGGGAGGCAGACACAGGAGGATCTCTAGGAATTCAATACAGAGCAAATTCCAAGACAGCCAAGGGTACACAGAGAAACCCTATCTTGAAAAACAAAAGAGACAGACAGATAAAAATCAATTTTACTTTTTATCCTCTACAAGAACCATTAACCCAAGCCTGACGTTGATTTTTATCTTCAATTAGTGGTACAGGGAAACTGATATCCACTTTTAATCATTTCTTCTAAAAAATGTCACTACGACACAGGACAGTGCAGACTAATTATAATTCACAATTAAACTGGCAGAAAAATTAGGGGGAAAAAGAAAGCAAACTAATCAGTGTACTATTATTGAGCCTCATATGTTCTTTCTTAAATGTATAAATTTTATCTTCAATTGACAACTACTTACAAAGGAGGTTAGTTCCGCGATAGTCTCATGAGGTAGTTAAACCACATTTAAGGGTAGGCCCCATACCCAGTAGATGGCCAACACAAAAGGAACTCAATGGTATTTTTGAAACTATTTTTTGCATCATATTGCTTTGCTTGGTCATTTTTTACCTTACTAGTCTTTTGCTTATATATAACAGTTCCAGTTCAGCATTTTCACAGTTTTTTTTGGGGGGGATGTCCTACATGCATGTATTTCTTCTGCTTTTTTGTTGTTTGTTTTAATTTCACTCTTTTTTAAAGAAAGAAGGCGTAGTTGAAAGGTGGTAAGGTGGAAAAGACATAAGGAGATGAGAAGGGAACCCATGATCAGAATATATTTTCAACTAAAAAAAAAGTATAAATTTACTCTGGAAGGATGTACTTCAATGGTAGAATACTTACTTGCTTAGCATGCACAAGGCCATGTCTTCAATATAATGTACAATATGTAAGAAACTAATTGTTTTAACAATTAGAAACTGGTATGGTGGCCCAGACCACGTAGCTATAACCCCAGGACTACACAGATAAAATATAAAGATGTCAAGGTCCTGGCCATCCTGAGCTACATTGAGACACTATCGTAGAAAAAAGAGAGGGGGGAAAAATGGAGGGCTAGAGATGGCTCAGCAGTTAAAAGCACCCAGCTGTTCTAAAGGACCCAGGTTCACACCTCAGGGCTTCATGGCAGATCACAACTGTCTGTATGCAATTCCAGTTAGCTCCAAAGGATCTGATGCCCCTCTTCTGGCCTCCACCAACATCAACATGCCCATGCCCACACATACATAGACATGCAGGCAAAACACTCATACACATAAAATAACAACAACAAAAATCTTTTAAAATATTTTTTAAAAGGAAAAACGTGCAAAGTCATCAAAAACATTAGTTTTTAAAAGACCAGATAAGCTGACTAGAGGCACATGCCTTCAATCTCAGCACTGGCGAAACAAAACCAAGAAGCAAAAAAGGATCACCTACAAGTTCAACATCAGCCTGTCCTACATAGTGAGTTACAGGCCAGCCAGAGATGCACGGCAACACATATATGCACAGACACACAAAGAAATGAGTAAAGGGTGCTTTATATTCTATACTAATCATACTATGACATTACATATTTAAATGTGTTACTTTATTATAAATTCCTTTCATTTACCTTCATTACAAGTATATAATATTTTGCTCTAATATGAAAGAGGGTATTTTGCTTCAACAAAGTAAGATAGTTAATTCTATCAACTAAGGTGGATTAAAAAGAGCCTAGGAGATTAATAAAAGACTGTATGTCTAGTGTGCACTTCCAGAGATTTTAACAGGAGGCTCTATCCTGAATACAGATGGTGCCAGAATGGAATTAAAGGAGAAAAACAGAAGGGGCCAGTGAACTTGGTTAGACCTTGCAAATATTCTCTGCTTCCTGCAATTTGAGTCATTCTGCTCTGCTCTTGCACCATGACAGACTGAAGCCTAAAACAAATCTTTCCTTATTTGACATGGTTTCTTTGAGTTTTTTAATCACAACAAACATCTAACAGATGACTTTTAAAAGGACTTAAAGAGCTAAGGTATAGGTCAGTGGTGTACACTTCCCCAGGTGCTCCTTTTTTTGTCTTGCCCTAGGCTCTATCTCCAGTTCCAAAAATATATGATGTACCCAGGCATGTAACGCTTGTATACCTAGAACTTGGGAAGCTGATGCATAAGTTCTGGGCTAGCCTGGGCTATAAAATGGAACCTTGTCTCAGAGGAAAGGAGGGGAAAAGATAGGGAGGGACTGGGTGAGGGAGAGGGACAGGAGGGAGGGGAGGGGGCAAAAATGAGAGGGAAGAGAGAAATGCAAAGAGGAAAAAAGGAGGAAGAGAAAGCCCCTCCCCCATTCTCCAAACAGATTTCCACCACATCACAAGTTCTAGTGAACTGAAAACCTAAGGGCTAAGCGTCACTACTAGGACATTGTTTCTACTAGATCATAATTTATACTTGGTAAAAATCAATCCCCAACACCACCTCAAAAGTAAAAAAAAAAAAATTCAAATTCTGGTTTTGTCACCTAACCCCTTAGGTAAATTACTTAAACTTGGACTGAATTTCGATATATGACTGATTTTAGATACCTCATTTTAGTTAACGTTCACAAGGACCCTAAGAATTACCTATGGTTGAATAGCAGAGATGACTCAGAGGTTAAGAGCACTTAGTATTTCTTTGCAGAGTACTTTGGTTTGATTCTCAGAACTCATACATACGTTCCTGAATGATTATTATCAACCTGAAAACTATTATCATATTCACCTGGGAAAATAAAATTTAGTTGCTGCCCAAGACAAAAACATATTCTAAAAACAGAATAGTATTTTGCTTTTCTTATTAGCACCTGAAAAATTAACTGTAAATCTTGATACAGAAATACATGTGTTCAGAAGAAATATTAGTTGTATAACCTTAGCATACTGTCTGAAATCCCTGTGCCTACATTTTCTAACTGCAAAGTGAGAGTACACGAACCTTCCCACACAGGTGTCTATAGAACTAAAACTTCAAAGATGTAGAATAGCCTAGGACATGCTATGAACACCAATTCAGTACTGACTAGTTATCAGGATTCATTAGCTGAAAATGTGCTAGAACACCCTGTAATCTCAGCATTCACCCATCTGAGACAAGAAATCAAGGCCAGCTTGGGTTAGTTTCAAGACAGCCTGAGATATGTGCTAAGATCCTGTCTCAAATGATTTGATCATTATGGTTAAGGTTATTATCTAAAATACATAACTACAACGAAGTTTTAATGGGCAAATATATCAGGTGTGGTTAAATATACCTGTAATCTCAGCACTATGGATGCTGAGGCTGGACGATTATAAATTCCAATTCAGACTAGACTACAAAGCAATAAGGGGGGGGTTACAGTTGCTATCTTCATCAAGTATTTAAATATTTCTCTGAAGATATACAAATGGCCCAGTTAGCGTAAGAAAATATTCTATTAGTCACTAGACAAAGTATATCAAAACTAATGTTTACAAATAGGACAGCTAAGGGCTAGAGAGACAGCTGGTGGTCAAGCGTCCTTGCTGCTGCAAAGGCCAAGTTATCAACCATCCACATGAGGCGCCTCACAGCTGCAGCCTCCAACTCCAGCTCCATGGGATCTGGTACCTCTGGCCTCTAGCAACAAACCACCAAACCACAAATTTAGTAATATATAATACACACATGTGTGTATTATATATTAAAATTAATATATATAAAATAAAATTTAAGAGGGGCAGAGATTATGTGATTAAGAGCATTGGATGCTCTTCTAGATGACCTGTGCTCTCAAAAGTTCCCAACACCCACATGACTGTTCACGGGTGTCTATAACTCTAGTTTCAGGGGATCCAATACCCTCTTCTCATCAGGCACAAACACAGTACACATAAAAATATACAAGCAAAACTCATACATATAAAAAATTAAAACCTTTCCTTTTAATTCATTTACTATGCTAATTGAAAGGCCAGTATGTGGGGGAAGCATAAGCAATAAACAAGACTGGAGGTATAGCTCGGCAATAAATTACTTGTCTAGAATGTGAATCGATTCATCCCTTAATATGGCCCCTAAAAAAAAAAAAGGCACCTTATCTCCACAAGTCATACAGCACCTGGAAAGCTATTAAGTCTACTGAGTGCATATAAATACAGAATATACTCTCTCCAAAACTATTTAACACCCCACTCTACTCTTGTGGAACCAAAATTTTGATTATTTATGTGAAAAGCCTTCCACCCATATGTACTTTACAAAAAGGTCCATAAATCTTTTGATCAAAAGTATGGGTGGGATTCCCTTTTATTTTGTCTTATCTTCATAAACCTTTTTAGACATGCATCTAAAGAAACAGAAAGTGGCTGAACCTTGGTAAAAGGTATTACACATTTCCTTCATCTCAGATTACCTGCTCTAGGAGATTCAAGTGGATTGTGGCTCTAGTTAGCATCGACAGAGATTTCATGAGAGACCTAAAGCGAACTAGAACATCAGCTAAGCTACTCCTGATATATTTTAGGGAGGTTTCTGAGACTTTGAAAAGAGTAAGGTGAAAAGCAAAGAAATAAATGAGCTGCTTCCTTAAGTAGAAAACCAACCTAAGAGTAAGCTAGCAAATGAAAATTTGAAATGGGGAAGCAAAGCTATGTAGCTCTAAGAAGTTAAAGATAAAATTTCAGGTTGGCATCACGAGATTCGGGTAATGCCATTAGCAAAATTAAAGAGAAAGAATAGCTCAAGACACTATAAACACTAGTTTTACATATAAACTTAATTAAGTAAACTCTTTAAGTATTATATATAATTTACATATCAACTTGGCAATTATCATTTCCACCAGTTTAAATGAAAAACTTAGGCAAAAAAAAAAGATTAGGGTAAATACACAATATCACAATTCCTTTTTCTACGCATTTGATATTCTCAAAATTATCTTTTTCTTACATCATACCTGCATCTAAATAAACTATTATCTCAGTCTCATCGAGGTCAGTGAAATAGCTTCCCAGATATAAAGTCATTTGCTGCGAAGCCTTAACTGGATGGTTGAGAAAATCCAATTTCTGAAAGCTGTGCTGACTTCCACATGAATACACAACACATGTACACACGCACACAGTCTTTAAGGTTTTCATTATCATTATAAGTAAGACAAGGCCAAATATGATGGCACAGACCAGTAATTCGTTCAACTGAGGAGCCAGAAGCAGGATGATCATCTCAAGTTTAAGACCAGTCTGAACTGCACAGCAAATTCCAGGACGGCCAAGGTTAAACACTGAAATGGTGAGATGCTGTTTCACTCACACATACACACAATCAAGACAATATGGTCAAAACAAGATGATCTGACATGGGTTCACATATCTCTCATTTATTTCACTTTGAAACTAAACTGTCCCATCTTTCAATGTTTTGGTTTTTTGGTTTTGTTGGTTTTGTTGTTTTCCTTTTGCTGTGGATCCAACTCACCAACAGCTTTAAAATCAAAAAATTACATAGTAATTTCAGGGCAAAATCAGTGGAAAAGTAAGGCACAACAAATATTTTGATCCACATTTGTAAGAAACTACCAAGGAAAGTCATTATCCAAATAGCTATTAACAAATAGCAAAACTGAATAGCTTCTCTTAGCTCCCCCAACCTCTATTAGTACAATGAGGGTTAACCAAAGAGAAGTGGGAGAAATGGTCAAACAGAATGAATTAAAAATGGTATCCACAAAAAGACAGTGTAAGTAAAACACAGCAATTGAGTATAGACTGTGCTGGCTGTAGAGTTTGTCCAGCATGGATGAGTTTAAAGCATACTGATTAAGAGTACAGGCTTGGCTGAGAATACTACTCAGGGCTAGAGCTTGTCTAACATGAAAGAGGTTCATCCTCAATACATGGGGGGTGGGGAAGGTTTTAAGAGTATGAGGAGCAGAGACATTATCACTTGGATTCTATTTCTAAGCAAGCAACTCTGTTCCAGCCTCAACTTTCCTAAATTTTCTCATTTACACCACTATAATTATACTACTTTCTCATAGTATTAAGAATGGATATCATTCCCAGCACTCAGGAGACAGAGGCAGGTGGATCCCTGTGAGCCCAAGGCCAACCTGGACTACAGAGTGTGTTCCAGGACAGCCAAGGCTATATAGAGAAAGCGTGGGGGGGGGTGGATTATCATGTAAAAGTAAGCAGCAAAACACATGACACCATAATCTGTAACTGTAATTATTAAAACACCTCATTTAGAACATGAGTAAGAGAATATGGGGTGGGGAAGAAATGGTCCTAGTAGCACTCTAATTACTAATTAGTAATACTATACAGTTCAATTTCCAGAAAGTAAAATATTGGAAAACCATCAAAATAATCAGAAGGGGTGGAGATGTAGCTCAGTTAGCAAAATGTTTGCTTTAGCTTGCACAAAGCCATAGATTCAAACCTGTGAGTAGAGAGAGGGGCATGCCTTTATTCCAACCCTGAAGAGGCAGAGGTAAGTATCAGGAGCCTAAGGTCACTTTTGACTTTGACTCTGGACTACATGAGAGCACCTTAGAGAAAAGAAAAATTCAGGTGCTGGAGAAATGGCTCAGGGATTAAGAGCACTGGCTACGCTTCTAGAGGACCTCAATTTGGCTTCTGGCACCCATTTTAGAGCGGCTTACAATTGCCTGTAACTTCAGTTCCAGGAGGCTCTAACACCTGGCTGCTGAGGCAATGACACTTTACAGAAATTTTTTTCAAGTATGTACATCTGGTTTCTTTATTTGCCCTGTTTGAGGGGTTTATTGTTTCATTTTTGTTTTTGACGAATTTCAAGACTAGATTTCTCTGTAATCCTGGCTGTTTTCATTTTTGTTTTTTGTTTTTCAAGACTAGATTTCTCTGTAATCCTGGCTGTCCTGGAACTCACAGCTCTGTAGACCAGGCTGGCCTTGAACTCAAAAGAGATCACAGCCTCTGCTGGGACTGAGGCAGTGCACCACCAAGCCCAAGCCCCAACACATCAATTGTTGACCAACTCTATAGACAAAGTTCACAATAGACTATCAAGGAGTCAAGTATACAAAGCTGGTTTCTGAAGTTAATTTACCCTGATACTGTTGCTTGGAAATACTGGAAATTTCAAGATCACAAGAAAACAAATATGAATATTTTCTATGAATAAATTTCTGTTCAGAGTTTTTTGTTTGTTTGTCCCCACCACCCAATACTTTTAGTTTGTCTGGTCTGAAATTCATGCTATAGACCAGATTCTTGAATGTTGGGATAAAAAGGCTCACACCACCAGGCCAAACCAAGTTCAATTTCTATTTCACATACATACTTTTTTTATACAAGAAATTTCAAAAGCCAATTAATAGGAATGCAGGGAATACAGGCTCTTGGATCCCTAGTGATAAACAAATGTTCTCATCAATTTATTAAAATACTGCACAAAAGGCCTGGTGTGGCAGCACACAGGTAAATTTCAGCAATCTCGAGTCAGGAGGATCAGCCACCCACAATGAATTAACTGTTTCGAATATTTTTAAATGTTTAAGAACTACTAAAGACCTTCTCATACAAAAAGCACATATAATCCAGTCTGTAAAACACAGGGAATTGAACTCTAATCCCAACTTCAAAGCAGAAAATGTTAAAAATGAATATCCAAATACCAACATTCATTTAGACTACTGCTTC
>LOEQ01000507.1:559631-576269 GCA_001685075.1 Bramus lutescens
TCTCTCTCTCTCTCTCTCTCTCTCTCGCTCTCTCTCTCACTCTCTCGCTCTCTCTCTCCCTCTCCCTTTCCTTCTCTCTCTCTTCACTGATTCTGGTCAGTAAGGAACCCTTCCTAATACAAGCATATGCTAGAAATTGATACACAGCTGTCATGCATCAGCCCTCTCCATTCTTTCTCATTTATTAGACCGCTTTAATGCCATCTCCTACATGGAAAATCACTTGTAGTGGCAATTTTTGCATATATGAGTATATATAATATATATTCATACATAGGATTTTGTGTATCAGTCAACAATCTAGAAACTACAAAGGAGAAAAACATAAATTTCTCTTTCTATCACTGCCTGGATTCACTTAGTATGGTTGTGTCAGGTTGCATCCATTTAACCAAAAACAACATAATTCCATTCTTCTTTGTGGGCATAAAAAAAGAAGAAAATCTCATTGTGTATATCTGCCATGTTTTCCTTCTCCATTCCTCTGTTGTGGATGCTGCTTGGCTCCATAGCTTAGCTGCTGTGAACAGTGCTGCAATAAACAGGCATGTAAGTATCACGCCAGCATGGGGATGTTTACCCAACAGGGTATAGATCGGTCATATGGTATATCTCCTGGGTTTTTGAGAAACCTCCTTTCTGATTTTCATTATCGCCTGTGAACTTTACATTCCCCCATGTTGTGTGTTCTGAGCTAGCCTCACAAGTTTAAAATACATAGTAGTCTCCAGATGGAGTCTCTAAGAGGCTGCTTCTTTTCCTGAAGATACTTAACTGTGCAGTTAAACAGAATCGGGTCTGCTTCCTGAGTCCCACTGGTTAGTCCAGCACAGAACTCCAAGACTGCTCCGTTTGACAGTGTTGTGTCTAATACCCAGCAGTACAACAGGAGTCTGGCTCTGTTCAGTTCCCACACTATTGTCAGAGCAGTGGGATATCACTGGACACAACTTGAATTTTGTCCAACAGGCAGGAGTACAAAGCCTGACACTCTACCATGCAGAGTAGGCGCAAGAGGATGCGGATGTGGTTTTTACTGACTGGGCACACTCCAAATACTTTTCCCAGCTTTTAATTTCTTAAAACAGAAATGATATTAGATTATCTCCAAAAAGGATTTGCTAGCTGTAAGTTGCAAATGCAAAGCTGAGTTATAAATATTTCCTCATTTTGTGTACCCAGTAAAAAAAGCCAGCCCTGTGGGGAAGGATACAGGTTGTATCCAGCATTGCTCTTGAAGTGGGAAGAAGATGGCATTATTCCTCCAATCACTAACATCTACACCGAGAGTCCAAGCGTCCCAATGTTTTAGAGAAGAACCTGGGACACAGTTGCAGAGCTTGCTCCTATATGAGCTATTTCTTTCTCAACTATCTGCTTCTACATGCGCCAATATAATGAGTAAGAAACACAATAGAACCCCTGCTCTATGGTAATTTGATCCTTGAATTGCTCCATAAATGTGGTTCTTTTTTTTCCCCACCTTCAAGTTAGATAAAGGAGAATTTTTCAATTGCTATTCCAGAATGAGATGTTTGGATTTTATGAATTCTATTGTTGAGTATTTGTAGGCATTCCCTATGAAGCCTTATAATGTGTTACTATCATTTAAATGTCGACCTTCATAAGAGTTTCATACGCTCTACCATTGAATAGATTAAACAATGCCGTTAAGTTTACAGGTTCTTATAAAGTCACTGAAGGTTGATATGTAGCCTTGAACACACACTTGGGGACCTCCATGTACATAAACTGCAATAAGAAACTTCCCATGAATGAATTAAAGCCAGTGGAAATAAAGAAGGAGAAAATAAGTGGCAGTCAGGGGAAGTTAGCATTATTTACACATGAAATGTTGTCACAGCATCTTAATTTTGATGGAAACACTTCTGATGTGTTGCTTTATAGAGCAGGCTTTTAAAACTGCGGTAGCATTTATCCATTATCCATACTTCATCCCAGATAGGCACAGGCATTTTAGTTTCTTGCAATTATTTCCTTTCCACGCTGCAGGTCCCTCTATGTCTTGCTATCACTCTCTTCAAAGCCCCGACCACATCTCTGTTCCTCAGACTATAAATAACAGGATTTAGCAAGGGGGTGAGGATAGTGTAAAAGGCTGAGAAGATTTTGTCTTTGAGTGGGGTGTGGTAGGATTGTGGAAGCATGTAGGTGTACAAAGCAGCCCCATAAAACAACGTCACCACAATCACGTGTGATGAGCAAGTGGCGAAAGCCTTCTTTCTCCCTTCTTCTGACTTTATCTGATGTATGGTGACAAGTATCTGTGCATAGGACGTGATCACCACGGAGAAGGGGACCAACAGCATCACAACACAGCAGACGTACATCACCATCTCATACATGGCCTTGTCACCGCAGGCCAGCCTCAGCATCGTGGGAGCCTCGCAGAAGAAGTGGTTGATCTTGTGGGAGGCACAGAACGGGAGACTCATGGTGATGGGGGTGAGGAGAAAACTGTCCAGAGCGCCACCGAACCAAGAGCTGGCCAAAATAAACCAGCAGATCCTCCGACTCATGAGGACAGGGTAACGGAGTGGATTGCAGATGGCCACATAGCGGTCATAGGCCATAAGTCCCAGCAGGAAGAACTCAGCTCCTACAAAGCCCATGTAAAGAAAGTACTGGGCTGTACAGGCAGCAAAGGAGATGGTCCCTTTGCCCCCAATGTAATCTATCAGTATCTTAGGCACAATAGTGGAAATATACATCATGTCAATGAAAGAGAGATGGCTGAGGAGGAAATACATGGGCGTGTGGAGGTGAGGATCTGTGTGAATGAGAAAGATCATAACTCCATTAGCCGTTATGGCCATGAAGAACGTGGCACAAATAACACTGAAAAGGAATCCTGATGCTTTGTTGTGGGTAAAGAGCCCCACGAAAGTGAAGTCACTGGGAAAAGTTTTGTTTCCATCCATATGTCTGTGCTTGAGCTGGAAGCATAAAGAGAGAGGCAGCACTTATTGAAATTATGAAGGCAAGAGGAGTCATTGCAAATCTGTAAATAAGATCCTTAAGTGAGACTCATTTGTCTAATGTCAAGCATTTCTGGAAAGTCAATTGCAGGTGCTTTTTTGCCCATTTCTTCTTGTTGAGGAGTAACCTCCCAAAATGTATGTTTCCCATGGCACAAAACTGAGTGGATATTTGATAAACAGTAGTTCATACAATAAAGTTTAATTATCATTGCAGAATATCTGGGTCATGGAGAGGCTTCTTTCTTTAGAGCACAGCCTGGTTGCTCAAAATGTATATTCAACAGCAAAACAACTGATATTTTAAATCCATTTGTACAACCAATTGATCAGAATAATATTTGATCAGAATGCGACTTTTCTTCCTGGTTTTAAAATTTGTCAATCCCAGCCTGGAAATAAAGATGGTTCAGCAGATGAAGGTGCTTATCACCAAGCTTGCTGACCCGAGACCTGACTCCTGCAAGTTGTCTCCTACTGTTCACATACATGCCCTGATACCCCCATGCTAAATCAATAAAGGAACAATACTTTCAAAAGAAATGTCAAAACTTACCAGCTCCACTAGAAATAACCATAAAGCTGCAGACTCTGCTGGAAACTAATGAGCTGTAGTGAATGGGATAGCAAAATCATTCCTAACTGACCATGACTGTTGGTCAATTTCTCATTAATTCACTGCCATATCCTGTCTCTAATGTGCAGAAATTTTGGTGCTAGTGTGGTAGATAACAGGGAGTGCATTTCATGTGTTTTAATAACTTCTTGTAAGAGAAACACTGAAAGAAGTTAACAGAGGAGGGGGAATGTATTTGGATATTGCTAATAAGAGCTAGGGGGAAACATTATCACAGACAGTAAAGGAGAATGGATATAAAATGACCATTCATAGAATCTGAGTATGGGCTTTCATTATAGAAAACATGTTCATTGTAAAGCACAACAGAGCTCAGACCATGGAGGAAACAAAAGCCAACTCAGGAAGAGGACTGTTTGTGAGGAAGGAACTGAGGACGGAGCTCAGTGGTAGAGCATTTGTTTAATGGACATGAGGCCCTGGGTACCATCTTTAGCACCACATTAAACAAACAAACGATGGGGAAAGAATAGTGAGGGATGGGTAGTCAGTTTCTCGAAGTAAATGGGCTGGAGTAAGGAGTTCAAGTTAATTTTTAAATATTATCAGTGGAATGAACTGCAGTTCGAGTTTAAGAAATTACATAACATTTAACATGTTTGGGCCGGGCAGTGGTGGTGCATGCCTTTAATCCCAGCCCTGGGGAGGCAGAGGCAGGTGGATCTCTGTGAGTTCGAGGCCAGTCTAGTCTACAAGAACTAGCTCCAGGATAGGCGCCAAAGCTACAGAGAAACCCTGTCTTGAAAAACCAAAACCAAAAACAAAAATTGACATGTTTATCTTGATATTCTAGGAAATTCTCCCTTCTCAACATTTGTGATCTTCCTCCTCCTTCTCCTCTTCCTCCTCCTCTTCTTCTTCCTCTTCCTCTCCCTCTCTCTTCTTCTCCTCCTCTTCCTCTTCTTTCTACTTTGTCTTTAGACAGGGTCTCACTATGTAGCCTGACTGTCCTCGAACTCATGTGTAGGTAAGGAAAGACTTATTTGGCACATATTTGAGGGTGCTACTCTCGTGCAGGGAAGGCATGACTGTAGGTGGCCACCTGCAGCTGTGACAGAAGGCACTCACTCACATATGGGCAAATGTGATGGGCCTGATTTCCAGATATGTCCACCTTGCAAAGATTCTACAAAGCATTCTGCTACAAGCAACTGGAGAGTAAGTATTGAAACGTGAGTCTGTTGGGAATATTTTACAAACAAACTGTAACATCCAGCATGCACATGGCCCTGGGTTTTATCCACAGCACCACAGAAAGTATTCAGAAAATGCTTGATGTCACTAATCATCAAGGAAATTCAAATCAGAACTATGATTCAGTATCACCTCCAGCTAATGGCTACTGTCAAACATGATTCAGTATTACCACTGGCTAATAGCTATTATCAATAAAGACAAAATAACAAGTGCTAGAGCTGCAATCACCGAATGGAAGCCGCCTAACTGTCCAAATATGAACGCATGTGTAAGGGATACACACACACACACACACACACACACACACACCAGAATACAACTCAGACATAAGAAATGACAGTAAGTAACTCACACAAGATGGTAAATATCACAGGTTTTTTCTCATATGCAGAACATAAAATTATTGGCATCTTAAGAGTTCAGAGTAGAGACATAGACTAGATAGCAAGGAGAGGATGCAGGGGGTGGAGACTGTCATCTTTAATACAAAGTACAGCTTCATAAGAAGAATACCTTTGGGATTCAAATTTATCTCAGGACAACAGCAGTGAGCATTAGTGCATTGTGTATTTCAAAGTAATTGGAAAAGAAGAATTGGATGTTCTCATCACACACACACACACACACAAATGTATGTGGTGTTGCAAAAGCAACAATGGTAGTTTTAAAAATTTTGTTACGTGTACATACACACATCAACCTATCACTCTGTACCTAAAATGCATATAAAACGAGTGTTGACTGTGTCCTAATGGGTTTGAAAGGGAGTTGGAGACATAGTAGGAGTTGGAGGATGAGGAACAGAAAAGCAGAAATTATGTAAATAAAGCACTCATAGATAAAAATTCTAAAAATAGCCTTAAATTAAAAATATGCCTCAGACACTTACAGACTCTAAGGTAAATGGAGATGGATTCTGAGGCTGATGGTGGACTATGCAGGGCTGGGCAGCATTTGAAGGGACCATGCTCACCACTGCAGAGACCTTATCTCAAGTCACTGAAGATTCTAGATTTGCTTCCTTGCCTGATACCAACTAGGGGTTGCCATGGGACCTGAGCTGTGTGACAGAGAAGACGTGCCAGCTGCATCACCTGCCAAGGAACAGAATGTCACCACTAGGGTAAGACCAGCAGTAGTTAGAGGGCTGAGCAGACCCTTAGGTTCTGGAGAGGCTGGATATTCCAAGGTGCTAGACCAGGTAAGCCACCCTGTGTGTACCTTCGCCACCATTGTGGCTCCTGCAAGCCAGCTTCTACTGGCCTAACCTTACAGAGGTTTCACTCACACGGCCATACCTCAGCACTGGGTAAAGGGTCTGCTACTTGACATCGCTGGATGCTTCACCTTCAGGTCCTGTGGTAGCTTGGGTGAGGATGGGGAAGGGTGTGTAGTAGGGAGGGCTTCTTCCTCCCACTATCACCTGTCTCTGAGACTTAGTAAGTCTCCATGGTCTCTGCTAGACCTCCCTGATAGGTCACAAGCATGGAGTTGGACCTGTCCTCCAGAATCTTACCTAAATCAATCTTTTATCACATTAACATCCCCTATATCTAGTTTGGAAAAAAGTGCATCCTTACTCAAAATAAATGAAATAAAGAATATGCTTTTTGAAATGGAGATAAAATTGACTCAAATTTCCCATGCTAACAATAGCTGGAAGAAAATGATTAAAAAATAAAAAATCAACAATTGAACCACAGCTAAGACTAGAGATACATACTTACTTATTGAAGGAAATAAGTTAGGTTTATACAAATATATTTGGAAATTTCAATGAAGCTTATTTTATGTGTTTATGAGTATATATATATACTATGAATGTCAGATCTAGGCACAATGTATACACATGCATATATAAATGAACTCTAAAAATGTTAACTAGTATCTATAAATGTGGAAGACATGGGAATTAAAAGAAAAGCTATGGATCCTTCAAATTTTCTACTTAAGAAAACAGTTAATAATACCCCTAAAATTGAAGTTAGAGCTTTTTTCTCTTATCTTGCAAAAAAAAAATCAAGTAAAAATGGATTAAAGACTTGAATATAAGAACATGGAAGTTTGAAGCCATCTGAAGGAAACTGAAAAAACTCTTAAATATGTAGGGAGAGGCTCAGGCTTTCCAGGAGTCCAGTAGCCCAGAATATCATAAGTCAAAGCATACGGCATCAAATTAAAAACACCGCATAGCAAAGGAAACAACTAAGTGAAGAGAGCTTACAAGCAGAAAGGTTTTCAAGTTCTTCCTTCAGCTCAGAAAAGCAAACACCAAAAAGCCAAATCTAATCACTAAAGCCAATCAATAAATAATCTAATCAGCACATAATCAAATGAAACTGTAACCAAAGGAAGTAAAACTAACAGTTTGCATTTTAAAAATATTTAATACCTTTAGCCATCAGAGAGACGCAATATTACATTGAGATCCACCTCATCCTATGCAAAATGACTATCGTCAAGAAACACTAAAAATTTGAAGACCAGCAGCAGTCAAGGCCCAGGAGAAAAGTTACCCTTGTCCTAAATTAGTATAGCCACCCTGGGAATCATTCTGGAAGCTCCTCACAACACGGAGCAGAGCTGCTGAGTGAACCAGCTACACCCTTGCTCCATACACACCTGAAGGAATCAAAGCCAGGGCATGCTAATGAAATACCTGTGCTTCTACTCTACTGGTTACAGAAGCCAAGTCACGGAATCGACCTTGGTGTCAGTCAAAGGTTGAATGGATAGAAAACCTAAGAGGTAGAAAGACATTTCCTAGCTCCCACAATGGAATTTTATTTATTATAACAATGAATGGAATCACACAGTTTTAAAGGAAATGGAGATGGAAATGTAAACCATATCGTGTGAAACAACCTAGACTCAGGAACACAATGTTGAATGCTTCCTTCTTCCTATGCAGAATACGGTGGGGTGAAGAAAAAGAGAGCAGAGGGGGGCTATGGGAGAGGAGGGGGACCAAACAGTGAAGGGAGCATTCTAAGGATTGTAGATATGATCAAATTATGTTGTAACTATGTTTGAAATTGTCATAATTAGTCCTTAATATCACTACTACACACTAATAAATGAAATTCTTCTAAATGTAAAACATTCCAAAATTGTTCATGCCTAAAGGTGTAATTTTATTTATTTGTGGCACTCATACTATAAACCTATCTCACATATGAGTTGTAGCTAACCTCAGCAGCTCATCAATAACCACACATATACATGCTCGTTCATATATGTCCACTGGCTTCTCAACTCCCTCAGAACATGCTGCATTAATTGTCAGCTAAAAATAACAGCCTGAGTGCAGCTCATAGGTTGGAGAGAGACCTGGAAGGGCTTCTGGCTCTCCAGTGCTTTAAATTTCAGTCACTAACATTTGGCTCTTGGGAAACAACTCGATTGGGGAGCTCTCTGCCCCAAAACGGCCTCCTCCCCCATCATCTGTTTGAACAACTCTAGATCTTGACTTCTCTCTCTATTTATATATTTTAGGAAGTTGCTTTGGGTGTACATACCTGCTCCACATGCCCCACGATATGCCAGCAAGCTTGCTTTAATTGTATTAATGAAGTGTCGGTAGAACATGTCCATGCAGTAACAATACAAACTGAAATAGCTGGTACAGTTGCTAAGACTCGAAGAAAAATGATAATGCTAATAGAATGGCAGCCTTAAAGTTGAGCAGAAATTCTTCTAGGAAATGTTGACAAAATGATTCTAAAATGCAATCTGAAGAAAGACCGTTGCTCTTTTTTCTTTTCTTTTCCTTTTTTTTTGTGGGAGGATCTAAAAACAAGACCACAATCCACAGAGCACAACAAAACAATAGAAGTTACAGAAAACAAAGTCTAGAAATAATGATCAAACCTGCCAAGGAAACTATACAAAATCCCCATAATGGATGCTTTTCACATACGTAAGTTGGAGCTCAAATGATGTATCTTGCAATATGGACATGAAAATAAAAATTGAAGCTTCAAGATGAAGAATAAGACTTCTAAATGCTAGAATCTTCAGAGAAGTAGCTCAAAAATGTAAGAGTAAAAATATGTATCTAAAGACATTTTTATGTACTGTTTGAATCTCTCCAGAAAAGGTATACTATTTTAGCAGCAGAATATATATGTGTGTGTATGCCAATACTTTTCACATTGCCAAATTATCAACAAAATATTTCTATGCACTAATATGAAAATGACAAAAGAACATATGTATATTTTAGTGTGTGTGTATCACAGCATCATTTATGAGATTGAAGTTGAGGAAGCAGGCAATATCATAGACTACTACTGTGAGTTAAAACAATTTTGTGGGAATATTTGGCAAAATGTGCTGACGTCATTAGAAGATCATCTATGCTTTAACCCTTTTAGGAATTTACTCTAAAGCATAAAGTGCATTATATAAAGTCATAGATATATGTAGAAACATTAATAAAAATTATATAAAAACCTGTTAAACTGTTAATTAATATATTAATATAAAAACTATTATTATTAATTGTGAAAACTAAACATATCCAAAATAATATTTCAAGTTTACTAAGTTGAACATTGTTCAATCTCCATGAACTTATCAACAATAAGTGACATGGATCATTTATAAGAATAAGGTAGCTAGAAAGAGGAATATTAGTTAAAGACAAAATCAGTTACAATAGCCTTCCAAAGAGATATGATTTTAGCTTTGATTTTGATTTAGATATGATTTTAGTTTGCCGTTTTGTAGACACACAGATAATACACTTAAGCAGGAGACAGATAGGAATATGCTTTATCATAGCATTCTAGGCAACTTACTTAACTGTACGCTGTTTACTCTATATTTTATTCCTTCAAACCTAATAAAACTAGACTCTGCTGCTTTATATTGGTCATGCAGACACTTTCCACTTCTTCATGATGCTCTAACGTCTGTCCAAGAGGAATCCCCATTGCCCTTGTCCTCGGGATACACCTTTATTTTTTTTCCTACAAGTCACGTTGTTGTCCTGGGTTGCTTACTCCGTGTTTCTACATCTTCAAATGTGTTCTGTTTAAGGATGTAGTCTTCTTTAAATAGTCTTTATTCCCACAGCCATTAGCCAGTCAATACGTTGATCACTTTTAGATTTAAATGATGCTGTGGGCAATCATTTCCCACCCAAAACGCGGTACTCTTAAATAAGAGAAGAAATGCCTGAAGATGGGAGCATTTATCATGTTCTTCTCTAGGACCTCACGTCATAAAGAGGGCTAACCTGAATCTGAGAGAGAGAGACCTTGAGAACAGAAAGGAAGCTGACGCCAGCAATCAGAGGGAGTAAAAACGTAGAGATCATTTGTAACTCTCTTCTAACTCAATTGCGTACATCAAGTGTGGTTTCAGTACAGTGTGACTGATAGCATCCAGCCGAACTCCCTGTAATGGATATGTTGATTCACATCACAGTGGGAGTATGCCTGTTCTCCAGACTTGTTTACTTGGTGTGTCCTGAATGAGTCATCAAAAGTAGTAGGTAAAATCTGTCCCCATTATAGCCAGCTTTCAGCATCACAATGTCTGCAGGTTAATCTGTCCTGTGTTCCGTCCAGCCACTGAACAGTGAAGTCAGGTTTGCTTCAGAGACAGGCAAGTGTTTCGTTTGGTACATGAAGCAGCAGGAAGTCTGCGAACTTTCCCATCTTTCTACTATCACTGTCTACTGGTGACTGTTAATATTCACTCCTATCAGAAATGTATCTCTGAGTAAGCTGAAAATCTATTTCTGTGTTTGACAACTAGGCTTTTGACTAACTGAAGATTTTACTGTATTGAACCCAGACAAGTAATCTATCTTTGCACCCCTGGATGTGCTTTGTCTATTTCCGACCCAGTCTCTATAAGGTGAGCACCCTTATTACACCACCGGAAAAGACCTCACTTTCCAGTCCTATCTAGTACAATTATCTTATCTCATCACTACCGTTGTGTGTCATTCTTAGAGAAAGTTCAAAAAGTACAAGTTACTTGAGTGAGCTGAAATGGGCAAATGTTCTACCTAGACATGACCCATGTGTGACCTTCTCTCATTCAGGATGAAAGCAGAAGATGGTGTATAAGATAGCTCTCTCTCTCCAAGACAGTGGAGATCCGGGCTGAAAAGTACAGAGCATCAAGCAAGGATGGAGTCTCTTAGAACCTGCGAGGACAGCCACTTACTTACCTGAGCCATTGGCCTCCTCTTGATCACTACACAAAGTTGGAGCACACAGCACTGGGCAACCAAGGAAAGACAAGTTTAAATAACATAGAAAATGAAATCATAACAAGTCTGAGATTTCTCCCAGGAAAAACGTCGAAGCATCCAGAGGGCGTCAATTAGACAGGCCCGGCCTGAAAGCAGACCCTTCACTCACAATACCAGGGAGCAAGCAGAGAACCGGCCATCTTCCCGTCAGCTGCTTTACTTTTAATTAGCAGCTTGAGGATAGCAATTGACTAGATGTTTCATCACCAGAACCCTATGCCCCTCATTTCTCCAGAGTTTAACTGAGTAATATTTGGAGTGTTGCCAAAGGAAGGGAAGCAGTTCATGGACGCACTTGGTCACTTTAGACTCAGTTTTAATGCTCCCAATTTTCTCTTCTATGAAATAGCTTCCCAACTAATATCATTCATTAAAAACACAAATAAATAAAGATTTTTTTTTACAAATTCTAGATGGGTAACATGGGGGTATTTTCAAACAAGTATATGATGCACTTCATACCCACCCCTCATGCCCAGCCCCTCATGCCCAGCCCTCAGACCACACCAACCTCCCTGCTCTTGCTCCCATTCACACGAGGCCCCCTTGCTCCCTAGACAGTGTCTTACCAATTTCATGGCATCCATGCATGCAAGATTTTGTGTGTATAAATCCTAGGACCCACAATTGAGATAAAACATAATTATTTGTCTTTTTGAAACTGACTGAATTAATTTACTATGGTTATTGGTGTCCATTTTCCTTTACATGCTACAATTTCATTCTTTATAAGTGAAAACAATGTCTCTTATGTGCATACCACATTTTCATGACCCATGGTTCTGCTACTGGACCCCAAGGTTGGCTCCATAATTTGTGCATAGTGCTATGGTAAACATTAGTGTGCAGGTATCTCTGTAACAGCTTAGATCCTTAAGGTTTAATTTCCCCAGAGAGGAAGAGCTAGGTCACACAGTAGGACAATTTTTAGGATTTGAGGAACTTCAATACTGGCTACCATAGTGGCTAGGCTAGTTGGCACTCTCACCAGTAGAGTGCAAAGTTCCTGTATCCATATCCTAACTTGAAGATGGAAGTCACAAAATAATCCCACACCAGTTTAGAATTATGAATAATAAAAGAGTTATTTATTTAAGGGAAAAACTTACAGATTGCTGTCCTAGATAACAGTCCTCTGCAGGATCAGGAACAGAGTCTAGCAGCCGGAAGCCGGAGCCGGAAGCATGAAAGAGAGCACAGGCTTTACAGCTGCTTTTTACAGTATCAGAGACCACACCTAAGTGGGCTGGTATCTTAAAGGCTATTGGCTGAAGGGGTGGAATGTGCTCCCACAGCACTAACTAGCTCTTGTCATTTTCTGTTCTTTCTCTCTTTTTCTTGATTTATTGATGTATATGAGTGCTCTATTTTCATATATGCCTGCGTGAAATTATAGATGGTTGTGAGCCACCATGTGGTTGCTGGGAATTGAACTCAGGACTGAGCCATCTCTCCAGCCCTTTCTTTGGTTCTCTTCATGAGAGCCTTTCTGATTGGGGTGAGATTAAATCTCAGTGCAGCTTCAGTATGCATTTCTCTGACGGCCATTGAGATTGAACATTGTTTTCTTGTGTTTATTGGACATTTGTGTTTCATCCTTTGAGAATGGTCTGCCAATTTTTTAGCCAGTTTTTCATCAGTTCGTTAGAGACAAAGATAAATCTGCTAAGAAAACAGCTCAGGCAAGATTTTGCTTAATAGTTGAACTAATGCAACAATTCAATTCATGGAAAGTATTGCTATTGAACCCTTTTAAGTACACAGTTAGAAGTCAAATTGTAAAAAACAAAGCAAAAAACCCTACTTTATCCTATATTGAGAGTTCTCATTTTATGAAGAGTATATAGTTCTACAAAGTGATTTTTAAAAATATTTTTGTTTATTTATTTTATGCATATAGGTGTCTCATCTTACATGTATGTTTATATACCAGAAGAGGGCATCAGATTTCATGAGACTACAGTTATAGACAGTTGTGAGCTGCCATGAGGTGCTGGGAATGAACCCATGACTTCTGGAAGAGCAGCCTGTATTCTTAATGCCTGAGCCGTCTCTTCAGACCTACAAAGTCATTTTTAACTTTTTAAGGTAGTCAGTCATATTAGAGTAATTGAGAACTAAGGAAAATCCTTTCATGTTGCTATAACTGAAATAAGTTCCTGGAATACTTTTCCTTGCTTGCTCGTTTTCTCTCTAGAGATGGAAGTTTTACAGGTCTGTGATAAAAGCGATCATAATTAATTCTATGCCATTCCATCAGCCATAAGCCCAGTTATATTTTGGGATATGTGCTTTTAAAAGGATGCTACATCATCACTAAGCCACATTATTAAACATGTTTAGTTAATTTGTTAATCTCATAATGCATTATAGTCCCACACTTTTATAATTTTAGTTTAATAGCCTTGCAGTAAATGATACAAAATGCAGTTTTAAAAACCAGTTTCCCATTGGTTCCTCTATAAGCCATATGGGCAGCAGTACAGTGAATAACTACAGAAACATCTACAAACAACTTTTCATCTTCGGAAAGAGTCCCAAGAGGTAGTCAAGAGAGACTCAACCAGACCAAATGAACTTCAAGATATATTTACAGCTTCCTCAATAACAGCATATAGGATACTTTCTATATCTCTACTCTAATTAGGGTCTACTTTTCTGGTGTGCAGATGTGTACACTATATATGCATTATTTATTTATGTATAAAACTACCAAAATAGTTGTATCAATACCTTCATTTTGTTATCACTTTCGTCACTACAATCTCAACTCTTTTTACAACTTTTATTGAGTTTGTTCTTTGACATTACATACATGTCTATAAGGCTTTCCAATTCTTTCGTTCCTGCCATCTCCTATCTTCCTGTCACTCACAGCAATCCCCTTTCCTTTGAGAATTCCTTTTCTTCACATTCAAGCATACTTGTATGTTTTGTGACCCACTGAGTTTAACCAGGTTCAACTAGGTAATGGTAAGGTTGGAATTCTTCTTTGGAACCTAGTGGGATTGCCCATGGGTATACAACTGAAAACAATGACTCCCTCTTTCCCAGAATGTATCCGTAGTCAGCAGGGAAGGGTAAAGCCCCAGACTTTGTCCCCTATTCATTACTGATAGTTGACAGGGCCAGTCGTGTGCAGGTCTGTGAAGAAAACCCTATCTGCAGTGAGTTCATGGGTTTAATGGCTATTTCATGCCCAGAAGATGGCTTTTTCAGCCTTCCTTCCCGTCTTCTGGCTATTAACTATTTCTACCCCGCCCAGTTTCTGCAATGTTCTCTGAGCCCTAAAAGGGCTGGCCTTGTTCAGGTCTGAGCACTCAGCCGTTTCTCGTCCTCAGCAGCTTGAGCAGCTGTGAACCCTGTTAACCAGTGAGAGAGACTTCTGTGCTCAAGGTGGAGAGGAACACTTGTCTACAGGAATAAGCAGAGCTATTTAGAAAGCAGTTTGGTACTAAGTTAGTTTAAGTAGCCAGCAGTACTTAGTTTCCCCCTAGGGCCTGTAACTTCCCAAGCAATGCTTTTTATTGGGTTTACAGTAACAGGTAAGGGGCCTCAAATATAGTCAGAGAGCTAACGGTCACCCCAACAACAGTTATGTCTCCTGCACCCAGGGGCACATCTTGGGTTGGGAGTTGGCACTGGCATTCACAGTTGTGTAAGACCATTTATTCTCTCATTTCCCTTTTTTTTCAATCAAGGTGTGTCATCTCATCGGCAATAGGGTTTTATAACTAGTTCTTGTGGTCAACCAAGAGAAATGAAAAGATCTTGCATTATTTTAGGATGCTTTGGGGGCATTCTTGACATCCTTAAGCAAGAACTATAAGGAGACATGCTCCATCTGGTACTAGTATTTTTGTTTAATAACCTATGGATTTGAAGGAGCTTTTCCCGTTGTCCATCAACCGATAAATGGATAATAATATGGTGCATATACACAGTGGCGTTTCATCTAGCAATAAAGAAAGTGGAATTATGAAATTTGGGAGTAAATGATGGTACTAAAAAAATTGTACTGAGTGAAATAATCCAGGTTCAGAAAACCAAATACTGCCATTCCTTCTATTATATGGCACTGGGCACTGCCTCTTCAGATCCGCATGTTTGACTTGGAGCATCTGAAGAAGCCACGAAACTAGCAAGGGGCCTGTGGTGTGGAGAATGCCTTAGAGAAGGGGGTGATGGCTAGTGTTTTGTCAACTTGACACAAGCAAGAGAAGCTTATCCTGGCCTGTATAAGAAGCCAGGCCGAGCAAACCACAAGGAAAAGTCCAGTAAGCAGGATTCCTCTATGGCTTCTGCTTCAGTTCCTGCCTCAAATTCCTGCCCTGACTTCTTTCAGTCATAGAGTGGGATATGAACTATAAGCTGAAATAAATCCCTTTCCTCCACAAGTTGCTTTTTGTCTGGTGTTTATCAGAGCAACAGAAACCTAACGCAATGTAGAGAGGGATAGCAGAACAATAGGTAATGGAAAAACCTAGAGGGCAGTTAGTGTAAAGGGTTTAGCAGGAACAGGGAGGCAGAGATGGGAAGAAGGCTGGGGGAGTGGGGAGGGCACTGGGCAACAATTTCTTTAGAATTGAGACGTGCCCTCCTGAGGCCTTGAAGAAGGGTCCTGCGGCTCACAGGTAAATAGCCTTATAGGTCCTATACAGCTGAGACTAAGGGGGAGTCCCAGCTGTGTGCTGATAAGATGGGGACTGCAGCCTGGAACAGACTCTGCTGTCTTCATCCCATGCAGAGATGAGTCCTCATCTGGGTTGAATGCAGTGCAATTTTGTTTCAATTTTTACAAAATACATTTCATATTAAGCGATAAAGGAGTTTTATCAAGTAACAATTTTTTAATTTGCCATTTGATAATCTTTACATTCAGACATTTGGGTCAAAAAGAAGAAATGGTAGATGTTTGCTTTGTCTTGTAGCATTTTCCACAGAAAAGGAGAAAATGCCCAGGAGATGGTCCAACAGCCTGGCAGTGAGCCTTCAGATGGTGGCTATGCAAGAAACAAGAATGGAACTGGGCCACTTATCTGCTCAAAATGAAGGCCTTGTGCCCAGATAATCTCCACCGTCTATGAGTCTGATTGAATAAATAGAAACCTTTGCAGAAGTAAATTTGTTTAAGAAATATGTCAGGAGGATCTTCATATGACAGAACTTTTCTTTCTAGCTGGACATAAAGAAGAAATCCAGAGAGTCTGTGTTTGAATTAAAGAACTAAAGATAAGCACAGAGGGTACACAGTGTCTACACAAAAACAGCTTTCACCTAAAAGGGAATAAGAATAATTTATTCTAAAGCTAAATAAAAGTGACAATGGACTGGGAAAGATGTTCCAACATAGTATCAGTTTGACAGCTTTTATAATAAGAAAAGAGCAATATCATAGATCAAGGGGCGCTTTTCAAATACATTATCTAACCCTAAGTAGGTAGAAAAATCTCAGCTTTAACAAAGATGTCTGATCTCCAAAATATATAAAGAACTCAAGAAACTAGACATTAAAACTCTAATTAACCCAATTA
>LOEQ01000507.1:577274-597190 GCA_001685075.1 Bramus lutescens
ACAATGGCACTGGGTTTTGATTCTACTTCATGTACTGGCCGTGTGGGAGCCTAGCCTGTTTGGATGCTCACCTTCCTAGACCTGGATGGAGGGGGGAGGACCTTGGACTTCTCACAGGACAGGGAACCTTGACTGCTCTTAGGAATGGAGAGGGAGGGGGAGGGGAGTGGAGAGAGTTGGAGGTAAATGGGAGGAGGGGAGGAGGTAGAAATTTTTAATAAAAAAAAGAAAGAAAAAAACGGAGCAGCCTACTCCTCATTTTCTGTAAGAAAAATTTAAAGTTCCCTATGACTTTTTGCTTTAACTACCATTAGTTTCACAGTAAAATACCCTTGGAACACACACACACACACACACACACACACACACGCGCGCGTGCGCACGCACAAAAGATAACCAGTAGGGGCAGTGAAAGTGCGTGAACTTCTTACCCTCCTGTATCTATTTCACAAGTACTGTATCACAGAGATGTGCCACCATACGCAACTTTATGCAATTCTGGGACCGGAATCCAGAACATTAGGCATATTAAGCAAGCTCACACCAGCTAAGCTATATTCTCTCCTATAATCTAATGCCAAAACACTAATATTATTACTAATAGTATTAATTAACACTAATAGCATTAGTACTAATAGTATTAATAACCTCCTATAATCTAATACTGAAAAGAAAACTTCAGGCAACGAGTAATAGAATGCAAATTATAATAGAATCAAGGCAATGAAGCAAACTAAAAAGAATAAAAGAGGTTCGTTTGGAAACCATAAAACATTATGCATTTAATAAAATGTTTAATTCAGAATACAAGAAAGTTTACATTTTCTTGAACTAGAGGTCATGGATCAGGAAACTGAATCTTGAAACTGATTGATTACTGATAATTGTTCTGGTTCCAAGATGTAGATGTTTTAAGTAGATGTTTTTGTTTTGTTGCAATATGATTTATTGAGAATTTCACATGTGTGGATATAAACTGGAGTAAGTGTAGAGGCCAAAAATGTAAGAAGCACCGTGGGGTGGGGACGGGGAGGAGCCTTAGAGGGGGTAAGAGCAGGATACAGGTACTATAAAGAATGAGACTGTAGAGTCAGAACTGTGCCCAGAATACCTCTGGAAGATCTGCCCCCTAGGATTCGCTTTCAGGTTTCAGTGCCACCAAGATCTGGGCATACCTACCCCCACCTCTACCCCTGGACCTAGGACTGTTGAAGCCCTCCCTTCCAGGTTTGTATCACCAGAGCCAACAGTTGTCGCTCTTGAGACTGTGACTCAGAAATCCTCCCAGAGGGACAGGAAAGACATCTGTGCCACAGCATGGTTCTCTACTGACCCGGCTTGGGGGAGAGGCGTGATATGTCCACACTGTACCAGGTCATCCTGTCCAGATGCCTCTGGAGACAGGGACAGAAGTGAGAGTTCGGTTAAATGTTGTTCAAACCGTTGTAAAAAAAATGGAACGAAAAGTATAAGGGGGATTTAACTAGGACTGGGGGATGGAGGCCAATACGAAGGGAGGGGAGAGTGATAAAGAACACTGAGGGTATTTGAAAAAGAAATAGGGAACCATTAGTTGATGTGTAGCTACAATTATGTATAATATATAAGTACATGTGTATATGCACACACACATGCCAAAACTAAGATGTGGTTATTTGTTTAATTACAACTTCAGCTGAGCATGCACATAACTATGGATAAATGAGACTGTGGAAGATTGATTGAGCAAAAATTCTTAAGCTGTATTTGCTAAAAGTGGTGTCTGAACTTGTTAAATAAGAAAGTGTTGAAGAAAATCATCCAGGCTAGCAGGCTGAGAAGTATACTTATGAGAGTCATTTGCACCTGCATAATCCATGGATTTATGCTATGTGTCTGTGTGTCCTAGTACCACTTTGTTTTATCACCATGGCTCACCTTAGCATGATTTAAAATCAAGAGCAGTGATACATCCTGCAATATTCTGTTTGTCCAGGATAACCTTGTCTTGATTTTCTGGGGCTCCACAAACATTTTTGGGTTGATTTTTGTCTGTGAAAAGGGTTCTAGTGCTTTGAATGAGGCTGCATTGAATCTGCAAATTTTTTTCCAGTAATTTAGTCAGTTTTACAGATTAATTTTTCCAATCCATGATCATGGGTACTCTTCCGTCTTCTGGTGTCTTCTTTCTTAAGCGTCTTAACATTTTCATGGTAGAGGTCTTTTGTTTCCTTGGTAAGATTTATTCCCAGGTAGTGTGTGTGTTGCTGTGTATAGAATTGTCTCCTTTTTCTATATGGTTTTCATGAAAATCATTGATATGCATGATAATTTTTTACCCTGTGTCATTTCTTAAGATGTTTTTAGCTCTAAGAGACTTTTGGTGGCAACTCTTTTTTCTTCTTTTCCACTTATATTCTTTTTATTTGCTTCTCTTGTGGGATTGCTCTAGACAAGACTTTAAGGATTGTATTGAATTGAAACGGAGAGAGTGGACACTCTTGTTCCTGATCTAAATGGAAATATTTTGAATATGTATGTTGTTACCAATAGTTTTATTGTACATAGCCTTTGTATACATTTAGTGGGATGTTGCCAATAAGTTTGTTGTTCATAGCCTTTATATACATTGCCGCCATCCCTACTTTTTCCATGATGTTTATCATGAAGGGATTCTAGATTTTGTCAAAGATGTTTTCCCTGTCTACTGAGATGACCATGTGTTTTTTATCTTTAAGTCTGCTCTTGTGATAAATTACCTTTAATGATTTATGTATGTTGACCTATTTCCTCAATCACTAGAATGAAATCAGCTTAGTCATCAAGAATGAAATTGTTGATGTCATATTGAGATTGGATATTTTCGCATATATGCCCATCAGGAGTTTGCTCTATAATTTTCTCTCCTTTGTGGTATCTTTATCTATTTTAGTAGCATAATAATACTGACTTCATAAAAAGCATTTGGAAAACTTTTTTATTGATTAATTTGAGTATATTTTTATTAGTTATCCTTTGATATTCTTGTATAACTCTACAGTCAATCTGCCTGGTCCTTGTTTTTTGGTTTTAGTTAGGTTTGATAGCTATTCTTAGTTGTCAAATTGACTACATCTGGAATTAATTATAAAACCTCAAAGTAGAGGGCACGCCTGTGAGGGACTTCTACTTGAACTGGGAAGATCTACTTCTAGTCCCTGTCTTTGAGGTAGGAAGGCACACCCTAAGTCCAGATCTTTAATGCAGATCTAATCTTGGCCACACCATCTCCTGGAAGCCTATATAAGCACACGGAAGAAGGAAATTTTGCTCTTTGCTTGCTTGCTCTCACATTGCTAGCAAGTCCATTACTTCACAGGCATCAGAGTCCACTTCCAGGATTTCAGCCTAGAGTGAAGCCCGGCTGAGACACCCAGCCTCATGAACAACTACTGGATTCTTAGAGTTTCCACTCATACCCAGCCATTGTTGGATTAGCTGGACCACATCCTGTGAGACATTCTAATAAATCCCCTTTCTACGAATATATTTAGAGATTCATTCTGTAAGTTCTGTTAGTATATTACGTGCATCTAGAAATTTCTCCATTTCCTTTAAGCTTTCCTACTTAGTGTAGGAGAGGTTTTTAAGGTATGCCCTTATTACTTTCTAAATTTCATTGTTTCCTGCTATAGTGTTTCCCTTTCTGTCTCTAATTTATAAATTTGTGGTCTTTTCCCCCTTCCTTTGGTTAACTTGGGTAAGGATTTGCTAATTTTATTTCTTCAAACAAATATATCCTCATTTTTGCTTTGCATTTTTGTTTCTATTTTGTTATTTTATTTCCTATTTTTATTATTTCTTTTCATTTACTGTTTGGGGGTTTTCTTCGTGAATCTATGAGTTGTGGGGTTTCTGTGGACTTATAGACCTTACAATGTGTCAGACCTGGTCTCCCACCCTGGGTCCTCAACTTCTGCTCTGACTGCTGGAAGCTGTGAAATCCCCCACATACTCTTATCAAGCATGTTTCTTTTAATCAAAATGCAATGAAGTATTTTAATGTATACCTTTGATGGTTCTATTACTTTTAATTGATAAATTTAATTTATTTTTACTAAAAGTAATTATATACAGGTTAGGCTTTACCAGAGCAAGTTGGTATCTTGTTCACTAGTTTTTATTGAAGTTTGCTTCTCGTTGTTCTCTGGGGTCTTACTTTGTTGTTAAGTCACTTACTTGGCTTTAAAAATGTGCTGCTTGTTATTTTATATTTTCTATTGTCGATTTTCTGTCCATTGTTACTGGGGAATAAGAGAATATTTTGAATGTAAAGAAGCTATTTCAAAAATAGCTGAAGCTAAGCAGGAGCAGAGAGATAAGCATACAAAAGAGAACTGGTGAAAAGATAACAGAATGTGGTGCATCTATCCCACGGATGCTTTTCAACTGCCAGGAAAAGTGAAAAAATAAAATTTGAAGGTAAATAGATAGAACTAAAGAGCCACTTCCCTAAACTAGTACCATTTCTAAGTACATTGTAAACAATTATCCTAATACACAGATAAGTGTAGCTCTTGCCCCTCATCTAAATAGCTTCTTCTGGCAGCAGAATGAGATCACTACAGAAAGCCACAAATCTTCAAATAGAGAAATCAGCTGACCATGGGGGTGTCTGCTCCCAACTAACACGTTGATAAGAACCTCTATTCCTAAGGCTCTGGGAACATTGCAGAGGGTATGTGTGTGTCCGGGGCGCGGTGCAGGGGATGGGGTTGGGGGGGAGTGGATTGTCAGAGCCAAAGGATTAGAGCATCTGCTGCAAAATAGTTTATTTTTTAAAAAGACGCAAAGGGAGGTGTAGAGAGGAGGAGGCAGATCTGGGAGGAATTGGGGGTGAATATGATTAAGAAACATTGCACTCACTTTTTGAAGAATTAATAATTTAAAAATAATACACTAAACAAGCTTTATAATTGCACTCCTTTCTTCCTGAGATTTTGAATTTTTGGTGTCTTTAAATCTTACGTTGCTTATCTCTTAACATATTAAAGTAACTATTATTCGGGGATGGTTTTCTTTATAGCAAAGATATGAGTAATGAATGATTAATGTTTGAAGTGTTGCAATATTCTGATTCTGACTGTTCTCTTACTGGTGAATTTTGTGCATTTCTGTGCTTTCTCCTTATTTGATGTGTCTTTATTTAAGTCTGTTGAATATGAACATTTTTATAGAACAGATCTGATGGAGCTACCTTTTTTCGGGTTTGTTTCAATAAGACCTTTATCCAAGCTTTATCTCTAAAGAGAAAATTTCAAGGTGTATTCTCTGTTGGCAAGATTTGATTTTTATGTTCTTTCAGTATTGTGAAAACATCATGCTCCGTCTTCTGACTTATAAAGGAAGGTTCTTTGCTAGGGAAGTTGGGGATACTTCATGTGTTCATTATTTTGGTTTTCATGTTTTGCACATATTCTTTGGTTCTTCAAAGATCTTTATTTCTACCGTTGAGATATGGATTATACGGTGTCTCGGTACAGACTAATTTACATTTCTTCCATCAGCATCCAAAAGTTTCCTCTTCCCTGCATTCTCTCCAGTACTCACTGCTACTCATGTTCACGCTGGTTACCATTTCAACTGGGGTCAGATAGAATCTCAAGGTGAGTGCCATTTACATCACTTTGATGGCTAGTGATAGCGCATATTTTCACATCCTTACTAGCCAACTTCTATTGAATTTCTATTTCAACTTTTGAGATATCTTTGCTCATTTAAAATACCCATTATTGACTGAGTTGCCAGATTTCTTGGTATTTATTTCAATTTGGATAATAATCCTCTGTTGAAAGTATTGTTATCAAAAGCTTTCTTCTACATTCTTTGCATATATGATTTTCTAACTTTATGCAATCTCATTTGTCAATTATGAACATAATTTCCTGAGCAATTGGAGTCTATTTTAAAAAGTTCTTTCCCGTGAGTATGCTTTAAAGTATTTCCATATATTTTTCTCCGAAAATTTCAGACTTTCAGGTTTAAATGAATATGGATACATTTTGAGTTGACATGTTTTTGGTTACAGGGTGAGAGATACAGATCTAGTTTCATGTGGATATTCAGTTTTTCTAGCATTTTGAATGAAGAGGATGCCATTTTTCAAAATTAATGGTTAAGTTATCTGTATCAAAAATCATGTGAACCCAAGTATGTTAGTTTGGAGTCTATATTAAATTCCATTGATCTACATGTCTATTTTGGTGTCTGAATCATGTGATTTTTGTCATTCTGGTCTAGAATATAACTTGAAATCAGGTTAGCTGATACCTCCAGTTTTATTCATTTTGTTCTGGAATTATTTGTCCAATTGTTTTAGTCATTTCCATAAAGAATTTCATTGGCGTCTTGATGGGTTATGAATCAGAAACAATGATTGCATTTGATAACGTAGTCATTTGCATGATATTGACTCCGATGCTCCATAATCATGGGAGGTCTTTCCATTCTTTAGCGTCACCTTCAATTTCCTTCTTTTGTTGTCTTTCAATTTCCCGGTGGAGTTATTTCATGGCTGTTTTTATTTATTTACTTATTGAACAGTAACATTGAAAATTTATTGAAAACGTGGGAACACTTGTAAATTTTCCTAGGTTTCTAAAATCAACTTAATTATAATGTTTTGTTTCTTTTTTATTGTTTTTATTGCACTATATATTTTTCTCTGCTCCTCTCCCTGCCTTTCCCTTCCCCTTCAACCCTCTCCCATGGTCCCCATGCTCCCAATTTACTCAGGAGATCTTGTCTTTTTCTACTTCCCATGTAGATTTGATCCATATATGTCTCTTTTAGGGTCTTCATTGTCTAGATTCTCTGGGATTGTGAATTGTAGGCTGGTTTTTCTTTGTTTTATGTCTAAAAGCCACTTATGAGTGAGTAGATATGACATTTGTTTTTCTGGGTCTGGGTTACCTCATTCAATACGATGTTTTCTAGATCCATCCAGTTACCTGAAAATTTCAAGATGTCATTTTTTTTCTGCTGTACAGTACTCCATTGTGTAAATGTACCACAATTTTTCATGGCTGTTGTTTCATTTGTTCCAAAGTATTTTATGTTTTGGGAGGTTGTGAATGCAATTGGTGTTGGCATAACACTTTGGTATCCTGACACTTTGCTGAAAGTATTTATCAATTGTGAGAATTTTCTGTGAGCATTTGCAAATAAGTGTGCTTTGATTTCTTCCTTTGATATTTTGTTCTTTTTATTTGTTTTTCTTGTTTTGTGCTAGGTAAGACTTTCAGCACTCTACTTAAAATGTATGGGAAAAAATAGAGAAATCATTTTGTGGAAATAGATTCCCCTCATTTTGTACAATGGTGATTATATGTCTCTTAGTTAAGGTTAGTATTGCTGTGAAGAGACACCATAACCACAGCAACTCCTAAGAGGAACTGGAGCTGGCTTACAGTTTCAGAGGTTTAGTTCATTGTTATCACCCTGGGGAGCATGGTGACAACAGGCAGACACAGTGCTGGAGAAGTAACTGAGAATTCTACATCTGGACCCACAGGCATCAGAAAGAGAGAGACTCTGGACTTGGAATTGGCTGTTTGAAATCCCAAGGCCCACCCCAAGTGACACACCTTCTCCAACAAGGCCACATTGTTGGAAAAGGGAGCTTGTTGGTTCCCAGCCACCTGGCTAGCTTAGACCCAAAATAATCACACAGAAACGGTATTAATTAAACCATTGCTTGGCCCATTAGCTCTAGCTTCTTATTGGCTAACTCTTATATTAATTTAAAGCATTTCTATTAATCTGTATATCACCACATGGCTGTGGCTCATGGGCTAAAGTTTCAGCATGTCTGACTCTGGCAGTGGCTCTATGGCGCCTCCTAACTTTTGTGTCTAGTTCTGTTCTTCCCTGCCATGGGCTCAAAGCAGTTCTTAATTAATTAACCAATAAAAGCAACACATATACAGAAGGACCTCCCACACCACCATACCTCCTCTCCTAATCCATTCATATAGTGCCACTTCCACGTGACCAGGCATTCAAATCTATGAGCCAAGGAAAGCCATTCTTATTCAATTCACCCCACTCCCCCAGTTTATGGCTATTACCATCATTCCCACTTTGCTCTGACTTCTGCATGGCCACGCTGAAGAAACACACAGGATCCACTAAGCCTTTGAATTTTAATTTCTGAAGTCCTCAGTGTCATATACGGGTTACATTGAATCAATTTATTGGCTGTCTTCTTGTCATGCTATTTTCCCACAACGTTTCTTAAGAGATTTACTGCAATCTCTTAACTAAAATCCCTGCATAACTAAAAACCAAATTATATACTTCCAATATACAATGCCCCCTAGTATACAGGAGAACACCTCTTGATCCTTTTGAATAATGCTACACCCCGATGACCAAGTGTATAATGACCTGTGGAGACTATTATCTTTCAAACCACCACAGCAGGTTTGTCATATAGAGCTTTTGTTATATTATAATCATTTTTTCTATTTTCTTTGGGGCTTTTATTGGGAGTAGGTATTAGATTTTGTCACAAGAATTTCCTTTATCTCTTAAAAAGATCAGGTGATTTTTGTCCTCGAGTCCATTTATGTGATATGTTACATTTATACATCTTCATACACCAGACTATTCTCACATCCTATGAATGGAGCTGCCTTCATGGTGAATAAGCTTTTTGATGTATTCTTAAATTTTGTTTACAAGTATTTTATTGATATTTTTCCTACCAGTGTTCATCAATGATACAGGACCATAATTTCATTGTTATTGTTGTGTCTTTGTCCTTTCTGCCCCAAATATTTATTTTTTATAATACTACTCTTTATTTTTAGTTCACCTGTATTCTATTATGCCCCATGTGTCCTTAATTAATCCCCACAAATGAACATTTTTTAGGTACCTGTTTCCAGGTGTACTTCAAGTTAAGAAAAGAAAAGAAAAGAAAACACAAGACAAAGAACCAGCTAGGTAAGAGGCCATGGGGCTTTAGTATTTTGGAGCCTGGGTGATCTTATTCAGTATAAATTTTCTAGTACTATTCATTTGCCTGAACATTTCCTGATTTAATTTTTCTATGCTGCTGAATAATTTTCCACTGTGTTTATGTGTGATAAGAACGCTGAGGGTGGGAGAAAGGTTTTTCCAGGGAAGAACCTACCAGTAGGTTATCTAACACTCAATGGTATCTGGGCTTTCACATGTTTTGGTGTTGTTTTTTTCTACATCTGTGAAAAAAGGTTCCAATATTTTACATAGGATTGGATGCAATCTATAGGTTGTTTTTGATAGGACAGCCATTTCCATAAGATTAAATCTTCCAATCTATGACCATGGGAAGTGTTTCTAACTTCTGTCTCCCTTACTTTCTTTCTTCAGTGACTTAAAATTTTCATTAAAAAAATCTCTTGTTTTCTTGGTTAGGCTTATTCTATAGGGTGTGTGTGTGTCTGTGTGTGTGTGTGTGTGTGTGTGTGTGTGTGTGTACTGTGAATGGAATTGTCTTCTTTTTCAGTATGCCTGTCTGTGATGGCTTGAATAAGAACGGCCTCTATAGATCATATATTTGAATGCTTGCTCATTAAGAAGTGGTTCTACTTGATAAGGATTAAGAGGTATGTCCTTGTTGGAGAAAGTGTGTACTGGGGTTGAACTTTGAAGTTTCAGAAGCCCAAGCAAGGCCCAGTGGCTCTCTTCCTCCTGCCTAAAGATCCAATTGTAGAACTCTCAGCTACTTCTAGATTACTACATCTTCCTACTCGTGGCCAGGCTCCCCACAGTGACAACAATGAACTAAACTTCTTAAACTGCAATCAAACACCAGTTAAATTCTTTCTTTTCTAAGAGTTGCTGTGGATATGGTGTCTTTTCACATCAGTGGAACACTGGCTAAAATAGAAGTTGGTACCAAGAAGTGGGGTATTGGTATGATAGGCTTGACCATGCTGTTTGTTGGAAGAATATGAAAGAGTTTGGGACTTGAGACTAGAAAATTGGCTGGACTCTTTAAGCTGGGTTTAATGGGTCATACTAGTAAGAGCATGGAAGTCAGTAGTGTTGAGGGCAATTTGGAATGTGGAGCTCTGGGCCAAGACACTTTAGAGGAGAGGAGCATTAGTAAGAGGCCTAGAAACCATTCTTGTGATATTTTGGCAAAGAATGAGACGATTTTTGGTCTTGTCTGAAAAATATGCCTGAGGCTAAATTGATGACTTTTGGATTAAGGGCATTGGTAGAGATGTTATCAAGACAGTGTCCTATTGACTGTGTCACATGATTATTAGTGATCCTAGTAATAGAGCCACTTAGGAGCCTAGTAATAGAGCCATTATAGCAGATCTATAATGAAAAGGAGAAAGCTCAGCAAAGGAAAACCCAAAATATGCAGTTTTAGGAGAAGAGGGGCACCAGAGAATGTAATGGCATCAAGTCCAGTGCTCAAGAAGACAAAAAGTTTAAAGAAATGCGTGATGCTAAATGGATAAAGGGAGTGGTGACCTCAGGGAAAGACCCCACCCAGATAAGCTTCCAACTTGTGAAAAGAAATTAAAGAAAAACTTAATTAATGAAGGAAATCATTAAAAACAGAAAGCTGATAAAATATATTTGAATAAGGGGATGAAGGTCTAGCTCCAGACAATGGAAGATATTGAAAGCTTCAGTCACATGGTTCTGGCTTCAGAGTCAAGGATAGAAGAAAGGCATTATGGAATCTCCCTCCATGGCTAACAAAAGCTGCTGAGGTCAGGCATGTGTCAGGAGTGTTCTTAAATGGAGGCCTAGAGAGGCTATTATGTGAAGTGGTGAAGGTGAAGCCTGGGTTGCCTTGGAAAGCCCAAAATGTTGTAGATGGTAGAGTCATGGGATACCTATCAAGAAGAGCTACTAACAGGGAGTGGGAGAAAGAAGTGTGTTGTAGCCAACAAAGCTGAAATGAGTTGGAGATCTGAAGGGCACTTTGACATTAGACATGGAGATGCAGAGTTTGCAGTTTGCACTGATGATTTTCCATCTTTCTTTGGTACAATATTTCCTTACTATGTTCACTTTCCTCCACTTTGTAATGGTAGTGTATATTATGTGCATGGTATGTTAGAAGCATATAATCTGCTTTTTGATCTTGACTTTATGGGGGTTACAGACTGCCATGGAGCTCAGAATAAACTTTGAACTTCAGACTTTTTGAAAGTGTTGAGACTATTATAAACTATGGAGACTTTTAAAGTTGGACTGAATGCATTTTTTTGTATTATGAAATGGATATAAGCCAATGGGAGTCAGGGAGTAGAATGTGGTAGTTTTAATGACTCCCATAGAGTCATAGATTTGAATACTTGGTCATTAAGGAGTAACACTACTTGAGAAGGATTAGGAAATGCGTCCTCGTTGGAGAAAGGCTTTGTAGTTTCAGAAGCCCAAGCTAGGCCCAGTGGTTTGTTATCTTTTCCTGCTGTCTGAGGTAGAATTCTCAGTTACTTCTCAAGCACCATGTCTGCCTTCATTCAGGCATGTTCCACACCACGATGATAATGAACTAAACTTCTGAAACTGTATGCAAGTCTCAATTAAATGCTTTTCTTTATAGTTCCTGTGCCCATGGTGTCTCTCCACAACAATAGAACATAGAAAAAGACACTGTTTACTGAGTTCTGTGTGTTGATTTTTTATTATGCCACTTTGCTAAAAGTATTTATCAGCTCTAAGGTTTTTGGGTTTTTTTTTTAGTGGTTTTCAGACTCTCTTACGTAGATAAGAACCCCATATGCAAAGAGTGGTACTTTGACTTTTCTTCCTACTTTTATCCATTTTTTCTTCTTTTTTTGTATCTTATTGCTCTAATTAAGAATTACATACTTCTAACATACCATGGTGTTGACAGAGGATTCTGTCCCACCCAGTCCTGCAGCCATTCCTCCCAAAGAAATACACAGAGGCCTACATTAATTATAAACTGGTTGGCCTATTAGCTCAAGCTTTCTTATTAGCTAACTCTTACATCTTACATTAACCTATAATTCTTGTCTGTGTTAGCCACATGGCTTGGTACCTTTTATCAGTGAGACATTCTCATCTTGCTTTCTCTGTGTCTGGGTGATGACTGCAGGCTGAGCCTTTCCTTTTCCCAGAATTCTCCCATTCTGGTTTCCCATCTATACTTCCTGCATGGCTACTGGCCAATCAGTGTTTTACTAAACCAATACAAGTGACAAATCTTTACAGGGTATAAGACCATTGTCCCACAGCACCATGGCACATAATATATATTACCATTCCAAATTGAGGAAGGGGAACAAAGTGAGTAAATACTGTACTAAAGCAAGATGGCCCACTACTCCATTGTTGGAGTAACATAAAATATCTTGGAGTAAAGTGAAAGTCCTGTACAACAAGAGCTTTAAGTCTTTGAAAAAAAAAAGAAATTGAAGGAGACATCAGAAAATGGAAATATCTCCCATACACTTGGATAGGTAAGATCAATATAATAAAAATGGCAATCCTACCAAAAGTAATCTACAGATTCAATGCAATTCTCCATCAAAATCCCAACACAATTCTTCATAGACCTCAAAAGAACAATACTCAACTTCATATAAAAAAAAACCCAGGGTAGCCAAAACAATCCTGTACAATAATGGAACTTCCAGAGGCATCACCATCCCTGACATCAAGCTCTATTATAGAGCTACAGTAATGAAAACAGCTTGGTATTGGCATAAAAACAGACAGATGAACCAATGGAATTGAAATGAAGGCATGCATATTAATCTAAACAACTATGAACAGCTGATTTTTGACTAAGAAGCTAAAATTATACAATGAAAAAAGAAAGCATCTTCAACAAACAGTGATTGTATAACTGGATGTCAGCATGTAGAAGCATGCAAATAGATCAATATCATTCTGCACATACAAAACTCAAGTCCAAATGGAACAAAGGCCTCAATATAAATCCAGCCACACTGAACCTGATAGAAGAGAAAGTGGGAAGTAGCCGTCAATACATGGGCACAGGAAAACACTTCCTAAATGTAACACCAGTAGCACAGATGCTTAGAACAGCAATAAATAAATGGAACCTTCGAAAAATGAAAAACTTTTGTAAAGCAAAGAAGACAAAAAGGCAGTCTGCTGAATGGGAAATGATCTTCACAAACCCCACATCAAGGACGAATCTTCAAAATATATAAAGAACTGAAGAAACTAGACATTAAAATACCAAATAATCCAATTCAAAAATGGGGTACATATCTAAACAGAGAATTCTCAACAGAATAATCTCAAATGGCTGAAAAGACACTTAAATTGCTCAACATATTTAACCATCAGGAAAATTCAATCAAAATGACTCTGAAATACTATCTTGCACCAGTCAGAATAGATAAGGTCAAAAACACCAATGTGTAACACGAGGGCTGGCTTGTTGGGATTTCTGTCCCACCTGGTATCCCACAGCCAGCAAGTCCCAAAGAAAATCACACAGAGTCTACATTAGGTTATAAACTGATAGGCCCATTAGCTCAGTCTTCTTATTAGCTCTTATAGCTTATAGTAACCCATTATTCTTATCTATGTTAGCCACGTGGCTCAGTATCTTTCAGTCGGACAGGTTACATCTTGCTTCTCGGTGGTCTGGGCTGGAATGCGGAATGGGCTTCCTCCTTTCCAGCATTCTCCTTTTCTTATCACCCCACCTTTATTTCCTGTCTGGTTTACCCGCCTTATGAAGGACGGACCGGTTAGTCACAAAATAAAAAATACATGATTGACAGAATACAGATAATTCTCCTGCACCACCAATAATAGCTTATACTGGAGAGGATGTGGAGTAAGGGGAACACTCCTCCTCTGCTGGTGGGAGTACAAACTTGTACAGCCACTTTGGAAATTAGTGTGGCAGTTTCTTAGAAAATTGGAAATCAACCTGCCTCAAAACCCAGCAATACCATTCTTGGGCATATACCCAAAAGATATACACTCATTTCACATGGGCATTTGCTCAACTGTGTTCATAACAGCATTATTTGTAATAGCCAGAACTTAAAACAACCTAGATGCCACTCAACTGAAGAATGGATAAAGAAAATTTGGTACATTTATACAATGGAGTACTACTTAGCAGAAAAAAAAACAGGGACATCTTGAAATCTTTATGAAAATGGTGGAGCTAGAAAAAAAGCCATTTTGAATGAGGTAACCCAGACTCAGAGAGACAGGCATGGTATGTACTCACTCATAAGTGGATATTAGACATAAAGCAAAGGATAATGAGTCTATAGTCCACAACCTCAGAGATGCTAGGTAATAAGGAGAACCCTGAGAGAGAGATACATAAATTCCCCTGGGAAGGGGCAATAGTCAAGAAAGGGAGGATGGAATGGGAGGAGGAGAGGAGAAGGGGAAGGAGGAGGAAAACTTGAGGGAACATGGTGGTCAATATAGGGGAAGAATAGAGGGAGAGCAAGAAAAGAGGTATCTTTATTAAGGAAGCCATTATGGTATAAATGTAATACTTGCAAACAGTATTTTTTAAATAAATATTAGACATTACCTTTATAAATGAGTTTGGAAACTTTTCTTTCTTTATTTTTTGATGATTTGAATAATATTGGTTTTAATTCTGTTGTGAAATTCTGGGCTTTTATTTGTCATCAGAACATTTATTACTGCTTCGATCTCATCACTGGTCAGTTATTTACTCCATCTTGGTTTAATTTTGGAATGTTATGTATCTAGAAATTTATGCATTTCTTTTAAGCTTCCAGTTTCATTGAATGGAGATTTTCAAAGTATGTCCCTGTACGTTTTGAACTTAATTAATATCAGCTCGACATCTCCCTTTTCATTTTTTATTTTATTAATTTGTGTATTCTCTCCTTTTTGCTGATAGTATGGGTTTGATAATCTTGTTTATCCTTTCAAAGAACCGTCTCTTTGCTTTCTTTATATAATTTTCTTCATTTCTATTTAATTAATTGCAGCCCTAATTTTGGTTATCTCTTCTCATCTACTGTTTTGGGTTTGGAATGGTCTTGCTTTTCCAAAACCTCAAACCCATAACTTATTAAATTAAAGCCATTAACTTATTAATTTAATATCTCCTAAAATGCTTGATGCTGGCTCTAACACCAAAAACTTTCTGATTAAGACTGTTGCCTTCATTGTGTCTCATGTATTTTATATATTGTGTTTTTATTTTTGTGTAATTCCAAGAATTTAAAATTTTTTTCTTCTTAAATTCTATGATGAACTGTCTTTCAGTTGTGTTTTATGCACCTTCTGTGGGCTTGTTTCCTTTCTTTTATTGTTGCCATCTAATTTTCTTCCAGTGCGGGCACATAGAATGCAGGATATTATCTTATTTTCCTATGCTGGTTGAGATTTGTTTTGTGTAATCAATTTTGGAGAACAATCCATGGGCTGCTGAGGAGAATGTGTTTTTTTTTTTACTGTTTGGTGGAATGTTGTATAGCTGTCCATTAGATTCATTGGTTTATGAGACCATTAACTACAATATTTGCTTAATATTTGACCAGATGGCCTGTCTACTGTTGAGAAGGGGGCACGAAGTCCTCCACAACTACAGTTCTAAGAAAAAGCTCTTACTTACTTAACCAGGTTCTTCTCATATGGTTGGTGGGGATTCTCAGCAAGATTGAGGTTGAGACAAGTTTATTCAATCAGACTTTTAAAATTCTTATCAGGAAAAGAACATTATGGTGGTTGCCAGAAAGAAAACAATTGTAGATACCAGGATACTGATGCTTGCAAGTCATATAGGGTAAGAAGATTAATGACTAAGACTAATTTTTTAATTAAATTTTTAAAACTTATTTTATATATCAACCACAGCTTCTCCTCCTTCCTCTCCTCCTTTTCCCTCCCCCCACTTCCTTTCTAACAATCCCATCCACTCCTCAGAAAGGTAAGGCCTCCTATGGGAGTCCACAAAGCATGACATATTATGTTGAGGCAGGATTAAGCTCTTCTTCCTGCATCAAGGCTGAGCGAGGCATCCCACCATAGGAAATGAATTCCAAAATGCCAGCTCATGAACCAGGGATAATTTCTGGTCCTGCTGTTAGGGGCCCTAGAAACAGACCAAGCTACACAACTGTCACCCACATGCAGCAGGCTTAGGTCTGTCCCATGCAGTCTCCCTAGCTGTTGATCTAGAGTCGGTGAGCTCCCACAAGCTCAGTCAGCTATCTCTGTGTATTTCCCCGTCGTGATCTTGCGTCCCTCTTGTTCATATAGTTCCTCCTTCCTCTCTTCAGTTGGACTCCTGGAGCTCAGTTTGGCTGTGGATCTCTGCATTTGCTTCTGTCAGTTACTGGGTGAAGGTTCTCTGATAACAATTAGGGTGGTCACCAGTTTGATTGCAGAAGGCCAGTTCAGCCACCCTCTCCATTATTGCTAGGCATCTTAGCTGGGATCATCCTTGTGGTTTCCTGGGAGTTTCCCTAGCATAAGGTTTCTCTCTGACTCCATAAGGGCCTCCTCTATCAAGATATTTCTTTCATTTTTTTCTCTGCTTCCCCCTAACTCGACCATCCCGATCCCTCATGTTTCCATCCCCTGCCCACAGTTTACCCAGGAGATCTCATCTATTTCCCCTTCCCAGGGTGATCCATGCACCCCTCTTAGGGTCCTCCTTGTTACCTAGCTTCTCTGGGGCTGTCAGTTATAGCCTGGTTATCCTTTGCTTAACATCTAGTATCTTATGAGTGAGTACATACTTTGTTTGTCTTTCTGAATCTGGGTGACCTCACTCAGGATGATTTTTTTCTACTTCCGTCCATTTGCCTGCAAATTTCATGATGTCATTTTTTTCAACCACTGAGTAATAATCCATTGTGTAAATGTACTACATTTTCTTTTCCCAAATGTCTATATGCTTTGCTGGCTTCTAGTGAATGCAGAGGTGCACAGGTGGCCTGAACGATCCACTCCCAGAGCAAGCGCCTTGGTTTCTCGGGAACTGAAAGGCACACAGTCCCACAGGAGCCATGAATTCTCCTGTGGGAATATCCTATAATGCACATTTCTCAAAGGAGCTAGCTCACGAGGCCAATTCCATGATTCCTTGCAGTCTTCCCCTTTTTATTCTTTAATTCCAGGCCATGTAAGTCAATCTTCAAAGCAGACACGGGATAGCAAATTAATATTAAAGTTTTAATGCTTCCTAGTAAAACCATTAACAAAATTCCCAGGGACATTCTTATGGACCACAGTTTAAAAGTCCAATCAGAGACAGAAAGGTATGACCAAAATTCTTTGCAAGGTTTTGTACAGTAAGGGAGGAGAATAATTTGTCTGACTTTGAATGTTGGATAGTTAATATTTCATCATGCAAGGCTTGAACATCAACACTTAAACTGATATGTGACCATATTTGCCTTAGAAACAGTATGATCAGCAGTGGGGGCCCCTAAACTCTGAGAATAATTGACATAAACAGGAATGTTATTTTCTTTCCAGTTAACAAAGTGAAGTACAGGAGTATCAGGCACATGAGCCCAATGTCTTCATAGTAACAGATGCCTTCAACAGAGACAGCGCAGTAGGAACAGCAGCTCTACAGTCTGTAGCAATTATGCAGTCTTTAGTAACAGATGCATTCAACAGATAGAGCATAGCAAGAACAGCAATCCTGCAGTCACACCCTTCCCCTGAGATTTCATCAAATCTTTTCCCTCAGTGACTACTTACTTCATCTGAGGCAGACTCTGCTCTTCATGGCTTGATGTCATCCTGTCCTCTTCCTTTTCTTTAGGCATAGCTTCTACAGATGCTTTGGAACCCCAATATCCACCTTCCAAAGTTCAGTCAACCTTTCAGCTATTCACACTGGGTTTTCAGAACCTTGACGAAAAATACAAATTTAGTCTTGGCTCCAGTGACTAACAAGTTGGGCCATTCCATTGGCCAGATGTAGCATCTCTTCAGAGAACTGTGACTTTGAAATGTTTTGGAGGAACCCAAAACTGTTCTGTGGCAAGAAGACCATTCTTGCTCAAATTTAAAAATTTTTCAGTCTATAAAATAGAAGATAAGTATTGTGGGAAGCAGTCACACTACCCTTTCTTTTTCTTTATTTTTAAATAATATTTAAGTTGTCCATTATCTCTTTCCATGGAAACACCTGTGGATCATATGGAATGCCTATGATGAGGCTTACAGCATATTGTTAGCAAAATTCCTGAAAAAGCTCAGCAGTATATGCTGGAGCATTGTCAGTTCGTAATATTTCACAGGGGCCTAAAATAGCAAAAGCTCTGTTTAAAAAAGAGATAGCATCCTAAACTACTTCTACTGATAGGGGAAAAGCAAAACTGAGCAATGATTAGGTATCCACCATGACATGACCATATTTCAGCTTCCTCGAATGAAGGACATGTGTAACATCTGTGTGCCAAATATCATTGGTAATAATCCTTGGGGGTTACAGCATAGGGAGGTAAGAGGCATGATATTAATTTTTATGCATGAAGGGCATTCCCTAACTACCTATCTTGAGTTAGGGGAAAATGTCTTTTTAATGCTGAAGAAAATTTGATGAAAGTGTATGTATTGTCAGGCTTCTTTTAGGTCCTTTGTTCCTAAGGAAAGAGACAGTGTTAAAGGGGAATCTGCCTTTGCATTATCATCAGACGAAGGTCATGGAAAATTAGAATGTGATCCAATATGGCCAAAATGAACTAGATTTTTCCCATGTCTGCATTTTCTGTTGGATTAATTGTAATAAATCATGAATAGAGGTGCCTGATGAAGAGATCCTTGCTGTTTTTAGACATTGCACTTTGGGAATCAGAATATGAGTTCTGAGGTTGAGGGTAATATTGTAAGGTGATGAAATCTTGTATAATTCCATCTGTTGTACAGAAAGCCGCTGGTGATTAAAAATCAATGGAGCATTTCTAGAAACAAGGACATCTTACCATCTATTGTGTCGTCTACAAACATGAGCGTGAAGGTATTGGCTGAAGTCTGGTACTGTTAGGAAATAAAGTAGCATGTTTTGATGCAAGAATCAGTAAGATTGTAAGATTGCTAGAGCAGAAATGGTTATAAATTTGGTTTTTTTGAAAACATTAAAAGTTTTCAATATTCTTAAGATAAAAAATATATACATTAATTGTGCAAAAATTGATCTAGTAAGAATATTGACTATGCAGCTCATGAATATAGGATTCTGGATTTCTGACATTCATCTTTATCTTAGCATTATATTGTAGTTTAATGTGTACTGAGACACACACTACATTGATTACTGTTTTTACATTATATCTAAATATTTTTGTAGATAGTAATTTTTATTTTTTAATTAAACATTATGCTATAGTTTGATGTGTTCTGGTACATGCATTGTGTTTACAATTACATTATATTTATGGATTTTCTGTAAATGGTAAGCCCTAAGTTTTTAAATTCACTTCTAATACACTGCTTAAAACTTCACTTCTAGTTACACAGTGTTTGAAAGGAATGGTTTTAAAAGTTTCCATTTGAACCCTCAGAGTTAACACAGTCAATAGATAATGCCAGAACTGAGTGATAAGGATCTAATGGAATTCTATCAGACCACTGATACTCAGGTTAATTTTAGAATTTCCATTATATTTATGAGTCATATCCACCCATATAATATTGAATCTGTAATTATTAGTGATCTAACTATGACCAACTTTTATTATTCCCAAGATCAGAGCCAAAAGAGATGGAACAAGGGTTCTAACTCAGTTCTAGCTTCTCTATTATACAGGAAAATTCATTTTTTAAATTTATTTATTTTTATTTTTTTATTAAAAAATTTCCACCTCCTCCCATTTCCCTCACTCCCCCTGCTCCCCTCCCCCTTCCTCTCTAGTCCTAAGAGCAGTCAGGGTTTCCTGCCCTGTGGGAAGTCCAAGGTCCTCCCC
>LOEQ01000508.1:0-17091 GCA_001685075.1 Bramus lutescens
CTAGCTTGCTGTGTGCAGGCTTAGTGAAACAAAGGAACTCCTGCCTGGTTGCACTCACCACCTTGTCCCAGCCCCAAAACAAGCTGAGCTGGGGAATCTTATGACCCCAGCGAAGGGAAGGGGTACCTGGGATCAAGCTGGGATAGGTTAGGAAGAGAGAGGCAGTAGCTGGGGAGAGAAGCCCCTACAGAATGACCAAAAAGTTTAGGGGGTTGAGGAGTGTCTGTATTCCCTTTCCAGGGCTTCTGCTGGCTGGTCAGGAACACACTCACCTCTCCGATGGATCTTCTGGTACAGGGTCATGGCCACTTGCTGGCCAGGGACCTCGCAGACCAGCATTCTTGATAAAATAATGGTCAACATACCACATTTCAGAGACGTGCATAAGTGTGTGTAATTAGACACAGGAAAGCTCCCACTATACATAGCTAAATTTGGTGATTTGGGAAGTCTTCCTCATTTGGCAATCGGGAAAACTCACCATTGCATAGGCCTCTGCTTGTGGTCTGCAATCAGCCTAGCTGCAACCCCTGACCTTGGTGGTGAATGCTCCTGTGCTAAAATAAATAAATAAAAATTTAAAGAATGATTTGATTTGGAGGAAGTTAGATGTCTTTGATGTAAGTTGGGGAGTCAGAAGCCCTAGAGAATCTGTAGTGGGTCTTAGGTGCTCTGTGAACCCTTTCAGATGACAGGCACAGGGTCCATATGCTTCAAAGGAGTCTTAAAGAAAAAGGAAACACCGTGGACCCCTGAGTGCTTTGAAAAAAAAAAAGACTATGCCAACAAGGAGCAGTTTCCTAGGGGGCACAGAGAGTAAAGGAGCTGAGAGGACCACCCACACTACCAATGGGAGCCACAGCATGAAGAAGGGTCTACCTGGAGTGATTTCCATGCAAAGACATGAAGAGTTAGGAATAATCCAAACAAGGGGGGGGCTCAGGCATGGAGAAAGAAAGGTGTTCTGCATGACTCTTGGGTGGGTTTGGTCTTTGGTTTCACACCTGATCGTTTTAGACAGAGGTATCCATCTGTGTGGTCATGAAGATGGGTGAACCAGAACAAAGTGCAATGGCACCTGAGAAATAGCCAGAAAAGAAAAAAAAAGTTCACCAGCTATTAGAGAAAAGAGGGACATAAGAGGCCACCCCCTCATTATTATTAAAGGAGCAACAGTTATAAGATGTGAATGACTTGTCCAGAGTCCCCTAAGTGGTAAGAACCAGGAGCTGATTGGTTTGCATTTTGGAGAGCAATTGGGGCTGAGACTAAAGCAATTTTGCATGAAAGCCATAGTGTTGATGAACCTCTATCGTAGCAAAGGCTCCAGAAATAAGCCTTGGTCTGTGGCCTCACTTGGAGAGTCGGAGCAGAAGCCAGGTGGCAGAGGTCAAAGGGCAGAGTAGCCAGTGAGGGAGGATAGGACAAAAGAGCAAGGGAAGCATACTGCCAGTATGTGCACCCTTTAAAGATGAGGGTGCCCAGGGCCCTCTGGTTGGGTCATCATCAAGCGTGGTGACTTTGAGAGACTGCTTTGCTGAGAGTGGTCAGGTGGAATGAGATTCTAAAGACAGCAGACTGGCCTTGCCAGAGGTTTGAAAAGGAAGGAGAAAGCAGGAGATAGAAGAAGGGAAACAGTCTACAAATAAAAAAGTGGATTTCCAAAGAAGCCAGGCTGAGGAGATGGCTCAGTGGAAGAAGCCTTGCCAGGCAAGTGTAAGGATCTGAGTTCAAATTCACAGAACTCATATGTCTACTTAGATTCACTTGTCAGTTTGACACAGCCTAGGGTTATCTGACTGGAAAGTCTTGATCTGAGAGGAAAGCCTTGACCAAGGAATAGCTTTTAGATCAAGTTGACTTGTGAGCATGTTGGGGGTTGGGGAATGTTAATTGTTATTAATATAGAAGGACCAGGCCCCCTGTCACTCACATCATTCCTTGAGGAGGTGATCCCAGGTTGTGTTAGAAAAAAAAAAACAGAATAGCTAACTAAGCATGAGCCTGTGAGTGAGCCACAGAGTTAACCAGCAAGTAGCATCCCTCTATGTTTCTGCTTCAAATTCCTGCTTGAGTTCCTGCCCCGACTTCCCTCAGTGACAGACTGTGTCCCAGAAGTGTAAGCCAAATAAACTCTTTCCTTGTCTATGTTGTCTTTGGTCATGGTGGTTGTCATAGCAAAAGAATGAAACCAGAACAGCACAGGAAGCTTGGCAACAGGAGGCTGCAGGCCCAGCACTTCTACCGTGCAACAGGAGACAGGAGGGAGGAGGGAGATGCCTGGGATCTTGGAAGACAGCATGCACACACACATGCATGTACACACACACACAAGCATCCATGCATGCACACATATACACATGCATACACACATACATACACACACATGCACGCACGCACACACACATATACATAAAGATACATTGTTTTCAAAGTTTAAAAATAAAGTAGTGAGGGAAGAAAAGGAAAGCACAAGAGGCCTCATGACAGAACCACAACCTTGGAATGAAGTGGAGCTAAACAGCAGGGAGGGAGCGAGGACAGGGAGGGTCAAGGCAGTGAGCTCATACTGGGGTGGGGGGGCACAGAAACACTGTGTACAGAAGAGAAGACTGGAATGCACTGAGCCACAAGGCTGGACTGGGCTTTTAGTCAATAGCCTGAGAGATTCCTTTTCTGTGAGTCTTTCCCAGGGTGCATTTGGAGTGGGGCTCTCCTAGTCCTCTAGAAAACAGCCCTTCCCAGTCCACTCTAAACACACACTTCACTGAGGTGTCCTCCATTCCTGCTTCTTATGTGTGTTCTCAGTAGCACCCAAGGCATGGGTAGGTAATTACAGCTCCATGCCTAAGGCTAGGAGGATGTTTGCTTGAGTGTGTGTGTGTGTGTGTGTGTGTGTGTGTGTGTGTGTGTATGTGTATAACTGTTTGCTACATCTTGGTCGTTCTCAGGGTGGGTGTTTAAAACAGAAAACAACATTCCAGCCTGAACTTCCTTCCGGAACCTGCTGGAAGCGTCCAAAGCGAAGGGCCAGAAATCCACCAAGAGACACAGGAGTCGGCCCACTCCAGTGCACGCAGCCTCCTTCCCGACATGGCTTTTCACTCCTCTTGTTCTACTTAATGGGCTTCGGCATCTGTCTGGAGTACAGTGACCAGGAACACTGACTGCCCCATCTTGCCCTCTTATATCTCTTCAGTGTGCTTTATACTGACTCTCAGCTTTAACTTAGTTCAGGCTCCGACCACTTAGAGAGTCTTTTAGAGAGCCCGGTTCAAATCCTGCCTCTTGCTCTCTCCTTGGCTGTCAATCACTGGATAGTGTCTGAGTTTGCTTTTCTTTTGCCGTGATAAAACACTCTTACTGAAAGCAGCTTCGGAAGGTGAGCTCACATTTGCAGGGGGCAGCCCGTCACTGAAGGAAGTCAGGGCAGGTACTCTAACAGGGAACCACAGTTCACAGTGGGCAATGCCCACCCTGGCAGATGGGTCTGGGTTATGTGAGAAAGTTAGCTGAACTGGGCCCTCCCATGTCAGTCCTCATTCAAGATAGTCTTTTAGAGCCATGATCACAGGCCAGGCTGCTCTGGGCAATTCCTCAACGGAGACTCCTTCAGATGACTCTGGGCTGTATCAAATTAACAGCAAAACCTAGTCAGGATAAATACGATACCCAGCTTCTCTCTGTGAAATGGAAGCAATGAGAACACTGACCTTAGAGGATTGTGACGGAGATAGAGAGGAGAATTTATTACGGAAGTCCACCCAGGACAATGGCTTGGGCTGTGTGGCTTTTTTTTTTGTTTTGTTTTGTAGTGTTTTATTTCTTTGTTTTGTTTTGACTCTCCTTAACTGTCAAAGTGAAGTCTTCCTCCAGTCCTCACTCAGATACATGATATTAGCATCCACCTGGTCATAGCCTTGGAGGCTCCTGTCCTCTCGGAGCTGTACCCACATGACCCCTACCTGCTGTGAGCTACAGTGACCTTTCTTGCAGAAAGCCACTTTCTGATCTCTAAACCAGCATGGCTGGAGTTCCTGCTTTCTACACGGAGTGTGCCCGTGACTTCTCACAAGGCAGTAAGGACGTGGTCAGGAGGACCCTAGGACAGAGAAGTCTTCTTCAAGCCCAGTACCTCCCAGAGCCTTGGCAACCCTGAAGAACACTGGTGGGCACAGCAGACAAGTGGTCATACCCCAGAAGGCCTCAAGGCTGAGCTCCCTTCTAGTGGTTGACTTTATTAGCAAACACTACAGAGACCTACCAACCAGAGGCTACCGCTGCCAGATCCTCAGAAGAAGCCAGACGAGTCTCTGACTAGTTTTAAAGATCGGTCTCTGAATTTTCAAAGCTTTAACGTTAGATGGGATAGAGGGCACTATCTCAAAATAAGTATGCTCAAAATACTTAGTCCATTCCTATCACCTCAGAAAACCAGGTGTGAAGTGTAATGTCACACACCTATAATGAATCCCTCAAAAAGTAGAGGCAGGAGGGCTAGGAATTTAAAGTCATCCCCTGCTACATAGAGTTTATAACCAACTTGGGCTACAAGAGACCCTATCAAAAAGAGAGAGAGAGAGAGAGAGAGAGAGAGAGNAGGGAAGGAAGGAAGGAAGGAAAGAAGAAAAGAAAAAGGTTCAGCATAATACAAGTCTCCAAATGCATATTTAAACCAGTTATGATCTGACTCTGGCCATTTATAAATGTTAAATTCAGTACACACACACACACACACACACACATACACACACACAGAATAAGGCATTTCTGGGAGATAACTTGATATTCAAAGATACAGCCATGTGATCCAGCTCCCACACTCCAGGACACCCTTGCATTGCCCAGCAGAGTTAGAAGGTATAGAAAACAGAAGACCAAGACCAGGGCAGAGGACAGCTCAGAAAGGATCTTTTACTCAGAAATCTGAACCTGATGTTGAAAGCTGGTGGTGCCCATGAAGGAATCCTGGGGAGTTTACAGGGGCCAGAGAAGCAGCTGAGCTCTGCATCGTAGAAACCATGTCCTCCGGGGCTTTGAAGACCTGGCAGACTGTGTGCCTGGGAGAGATGTCTATCACAATGATGGGGGCACCAGCAGTTCCTCTCATTTTGAGGGGTGAGCTGAAATCCAAAGGTGATGGAACTTGGAAGGGGAAGCATCATGGGGAGAGATGGGGGAGTTGGAGATGCTGCACTGACTTTGAATGAACCAGGCAGGGTTGTCCTTCCCTGCGGGAGAGATCTAGGGGAGAGGTCTATTAGATGTAAGGCCTGTGTAGGAAGCAGCCACGATGATCAACGAGTCTGAAGGTAGGACTGAAATTGCAGGGTGAATTGGGCAACTTAGAGGAAGACAGAGGAAGTTGAGGGTTAGTGCATGGGCCACGCTAATATCCCTAATATCCAGGCAAGACTGGAAGCAAATAGGGAAAAGGAAGTTTGTGGGAAAACCAGAGAAAGTGTTACCACAAACTGAAACTGGTCCCTGGAATGTTTCAAAGTCTCACTTGGTTCGTGGGCAATACAGACACCTGGCGTCTTCCTTTCTTTCTCCCATTGCTGTGGTTAAATTCTCTTGACAAAAGCAACTCTATGGAGGAGCTTGCTTCGACTCACAGTTAAAGTTACCATCTACCGTCTCCCACGACTAGGAATTCAAGGCCACAGGAGATTCAGACAGCTGATCACAGTGCCCTGGTAATCAAAGGAGACCAATGAATGCAAACTTCCACTCAGTTCCCTTTCTCCATTTAGACAGTCCAGAATGCCAGTCAGGGAATGACACCACTCATGGCGGGCAGGTCTTCTCACTTGGATTAATCAAAATAACCCTGCACAGGCATAACCAAACACCCTTCATCCAGGTTATTCTTGAGTCTGCTAACTTGACAACACCTATTACACTTGGCTGTGCCCAGTCTGTGCCTACTCAAGGTGGTATCAGGCCTCTCCATGCAAGGGTTCTGTCCTGCACGGTCCCATGAACTATGGGCATGTGACATTCAGATGTATCTCTTACATGAAGGAAAGAAAATGCACAAAAATAATCTCCCTCTTCCCTCTGAATAGAGCCCAGCTTCACATCTGAGGAGGCCATAGAACATTAGAAAGCTTGATCCTACTATGGCTAACTATCTTGTCCTTCCTTCATGGCTTCTAATGGTACCCTAATGGGTTGCACTATGGAAAAACAGCAGTCCCAAGAGACTTCTTAAGCTCAGCAAGCAATAATATCTGGTTTATTCTGTTCTGAAGGACAGTGGCTATCACCTTCAATAACACTGCAACAAACACTCACAGGGGTTGCTATTTGAACCCTATAAGACCTGACTTACAAAAAAGATATCAAGACCAAGAAAGATTCAGGGCTGTAAGAGCAGAAGCTGTGGGGAGCTAGAGCTCCCGGCCCCTACCCAGTGGTCCCACTGTACCTCTTTCCAGCTAACAGTAAGGCTTCCTGAGTGTTGACCAGCATTGCTGCTGAGGAAGAGGGAATGGCCATTGTCCTAGGACCAGGCAGGGTCACAAGGAGACACATGAAAGCCCCCAGAAGAAAAGCACCTTCAAAGTCAGGCCTGTCCGGGTGTCCTCTAGAAATTCTGTCATGAAAAGGCAGCAGCTGACGGCAATAGGAACGCTGCTGTGTCTGAATGCAAGGCCATCAAGAAAGGAACAAAAGAAGAAGAAGAAAGCCTGGTTGAACATGGAGGCCTTTCAAGTAGCCGCCTGGCAGGTTCAAGAGCAAAGTGTGGTGTGTCAGACGGGCGTTCTGCTCCTCTTTAAAGAGCATGGATTTATCCATACCCTACGACATGAATGAAATGAGTTTTCAGGGCTGTCGACTTTCCGGTTAGGGTTCTGCGGTAGTACGCTTCTTCTACAATAAAAGAGAGGGGAATGACAGTCAAGGTTAAAGCAGTGGAAGGACTGTCAATAATGGATGCGAAACAACTGGGTCATAGACCGAGTGTGTTTTCGTAGCAGACTGTTTCCAAGCGTAGCCTGCAGTGACTAGACCACACTTACCGATCAGTGTAAGGCAAGTAGGAAGCCTAACTTGAATATTTTCCCGAACCGTCTGCTTAGCTCTCCCCCTGCAATTTGTGGAATAACCTTTGCTTCTTCTAAATTCTCTAGCATCCCTGGGACTGCACACTCAATCCTTACCCGCAGCCAATGAAAGGGAGGTACGAGGCACCTTTTCACAGATGCATGGAATCTGGCTGCATGTGGGTGATGTCCTGACACCCCTTGTTCTGGGGTTATTCATTGGGTGATCCCGGGCAAAACCTGAAGCTTTTTGGAGCTTTGGACATCCTATCTCTAAAACAGTGAGAAATAAGGAATTGAGCATACCATATTTCTGGTACTGTGTTTGGCATATGGTAAGATTCCACCTATGAACCCATGATCATTTTTAATGGCTCTGGGGATCTTCATGTCCTTCTAGGCAGCGTTTTGTCCACATGGCCAAGTGGGACAAGAACCGTCACTTGGGATAGTGAAGACATGGCTCTTGGGAAGTGAACTTTGGTAGTGGGAAGGAGACCACTTGCTCTGAAGGGAAGACTATGCATACCTACACACTCTTTTAAGAATGTTTGTGTTTGGAAATGTAAATCCAAATTTTGTAGAAAATGATGGGTAATTCTAAGCAAAATCTGCTTGGGTGCGAATATAAAGAAAAATTGAATTCAAGAATGTCGACACCATCTGCCTGGGCACCAAAAAGTGTCAAGGAGGGATTTTATGCCATTGCAGATAGAACCTTAAGACGTTAAAAGGAAACAATTTAAAATACTACATCTCTGAAGCAGAGGATTGATAAAGATGTCCTGTGATCTCTAAAGGACCCCTTTCCTTGCAATAATGCTTTACGTCTCTAATAGCAAGCTTCCTCCAGGGTGTGCCCATGGATGGCGTTTTTCATGTGTCTCCTAGAGGAGGGAGGGTCTGTTCAGGGCTACCCAGTGAGCCAAGCAGAGGGAAAGAATTGCACCCAGGAAATCCCCAATATTCTGTCCTGGAAGAGAGCAGCAGCTACTGCTGGCAAGCACTGCTGGAGGCCGAGTAAGATGGCACACTAGTCAGTTTTTGTCAACTTGTCACAAGCCAGAGTCACCTGGGAAGAGAAGCCTCAACTGAAATGTCCCAAGCAATGTCTGTGGGCAAGTCTGCACGGGTGTTTTCTTGATTAATGATTGATGTGGAAGAGCCCCGCCCAGTGTGGGTGGTGCCACCCCTGGGCAGGTGGTCCTGGGTTGTATAGGAAAGCAGGCAGAGTAAGTAAGCCATGAAGAGCAAGCCAGTAAGCAGCACCCCTCCATGGTTTCTGCTTCAGTTCCTGCCTCCAGGTTCCTGTCCCGGCTTCCTTCATGGTGGACTATAAACTGTGAGCAAAGTAATCAGTTTCCTCCCCAAGTTGCCTTTGATCATGGCATTTATCATAGCAATAACATGCACACCAAGACAGATATGGACTGAGAAATGCTGTTGCTAAGTGGTCCTACAAGAATTCTTTGAATAGAAATATGAGAGATTGGAGCCAGACAGAGAATGGGGTGGAAAGGAAGAGATGGCTAATATAGATGAGACTGAGAATCTTTACAAAGTGATAGGAAGAAATATAGAATTGGCTGAAGGGAATATGGAATTAAGGGCCATTTAAATTTAAGGCAAGATTAAGTGAATCTATATCTAAATGAGAGCGGAAGGGTGTGGGCAATCCTGAAGCATGGATGGTAATTCAGCGCTGAGCTCTTCAACGAGGTTCAAATCCTGAGTCCTCACTTACTGTGTGGCTCTGATGCTATTCGCATGTTCCCTGTGCCTGGGCCTGGAGTCCTCTTCTGTAGAAATGGATGTCCGTCCCTCCCTCAAGGGCTATAGGCAGGCAACTGTGAGGTAAGGTAAGATTTGTGAAACTCAGCCTGACTTACAAGAGCCCTGGGATACATATCAAATTATGCAGCTAGTGGGAATTGTTGAGTTCTTGGAGGGCGGAAGGTACAGTGGATAGAGAGCCTCAAGGCAGAAGGGATGTGATTCGGAACATAGATAGATCACTGGCTTTGGATAAGGAGACAGCTGGTTTCTCTGTTGTAACACGAGAAAGGTAGGAGGCTGAGTTCTTCCATTAACAAATATTAATTGAACCCTGGAGGCGATGTACCCAACACCACTGGGGGAGGGAATATTAAGGCAGACATGCTCCCATCATGAGGCTACCACTGTAGAGGAAGACTGTGCCTTTAATAAGCGGGTGTGGTGATGGGGAGTAAGGAGAAGCACAGTGGGGGCGCAGAGAAAGTCCATGCTATTTTAAATGGTGGTCAGGAAAGGCCTTGCTACACCGATGACATTTGCACACAGATTTCAAGGCGGGGAAGTGTTCCATGGGGATCTCCCCAGAGCAAACATCCCAGGGTGAAGGCACAGCTAACACGAAGCCCTAGACCAGAGCATGCCCGGTGGATGCAGGTAGAAGAGCATGGGAGGACGTCTGAGTTCTCCATCCTTCCTCCCCAAGCTCTGCTCTAGGAAGCTGAGCCTTCTCTGGAGAAGAGGGGCACCTGCAACTGTTTTGACTCATCTCTTCATTCCCCAGCCCTCCCTAGAACACACTGGGTATGCAGGAAGTGGGCTTCCTATGAAAATACTGGCATGGGCAGGACCCCAGACCTGTGTTTGGCCACGGTCTATGGTGGGGGCACTGGGAACAGAGTGTAGAGAGCACCTTGCTGCAAATAGCCTAGAACAGGAAGGCAGAGGGGCCCTGACTTGTAGGGAATAGGGATGCATGAACTCAGAAAAGGCTTTGTAGCAACCAACACCGTGTTGGTTTCTCTTGATGCTGTGACTAAATATACAACCAAAGCAACTTGAGGAGGGCAGGGTTTATTTTGGCTCACAGTAAAAGTGATACAGCCTTTCATGGTGGGGAAGGCTTGGTAGCAGGAGCAGGAGGCAGCTGGTCACATTGCCTTCCCTGTCACCAAACGGCAAGCAGACTATACAACCTCAAGACCCTCCTCCCAGTGACCCACTTCCTCTCATCAGGCTCCACCTCCCAAAGGTTCCACACCTTCCATAACAGTGTCACCATTTGGCGACCACAGGATAGAACACACGAACCCAAGGAAGACACTTCATAGTCAAACCACAATAATACCTTCTGTTTAAAAGCCACTGGGGCTAGAGGGATGGCCCGCTGCTTAAAGAGCATTTCTGGCTCTCAGAGAGGACCAGAGTTTGGTTCCCAGCACTCAACAGTAGGTCACCCACAGCCTGTCACTGCAATTCTTGGGGATTCAATACCTTCTTCTGGCCTGAGTGGACACCCACAGGCATGTTGATGTGCATACTAGCACACACATACATGTAAGTAAAAATAGAATGTTTTTATAAGCCTTTCCCACTCTTCACCAGTTTCCGCTCATATATTAATATAGATGCCTCCACCTTTGGGTTTCAAGTGCTGTTATCTGGGTCTCGGAACCACAGGAACTGTAGAGTGCAGCACTATTTTAGCGGTGTATAAAGTCTGTCTCCTTTAACAATTTGGAGGTCGAGTCCCACATGAATTGGTAACCCCAGTTTATGCATCTTCTCAGGTCCACACCTCCATTTGCTCTGGAATCACTCTGGCTAGGGTAATAAATCACACTGTCTCCCCCTGGCTAGAGGTAAGAAAGAGGAAAGACCCGGAATAAGCCTGGCGTGGCATGCTGGCATCCAAGAGGCTTGTTTACTTGCATTTTGATGTGCAGATGCCTAGAAGTACTTTTTATATAAAGTCTGGGGAAATTGGCTGGAACGTAATCAAAGCTCTGGGTTCCCAGGGAAGTTTTCTGAACTGAAGCAGAGGGGAGAGCAAGGAGTGAGCTGGTACCTTTTTGTACAGCAAGGGAAACTGATTGACAAGGAAAAAAGTTGGCTGAAATCAAAGCGAATGTATAAATCAAATCAAGCTAGTATTTAAAATAGAAGACAGGATGGCAAGGGGAATGTGGAGAAGCAGGGAAGGAGAGCTCAAGGGCACAGAAGACAGCCAGACTTGTTAGCTGAGTTAACCTTCGGCTTCAACCACACTCTTGGAAGCCCAGTGCCAGAGACCTCAACTGTTACAAAAGTAACACTGTCAATTTGACACCTACACACATTCCAGCTTTCCTGTGTCCTGTGGAGCCTCCCTATCTATGGAGTTTAAATAGTCCACTACAAAAATAAGGCTCGATGTATAGAAAAGGAGCCTCAAATACTGGTGAGCACATTGTAAAACTGTTATTCCTGACCTGAGAACCAACCATGAGAGAAACTGCCAGTCTGCATGGGCAACGCCAAGGATGAAATGTGTCGCCTCCTGTGAAGCTGAAGCAGTTGGGAGGAATGTCTCATGCTGTCACTCTACCTCCTGAAATGACCACTGATCAATTCCAGCTTGATCGTGATGGTTCCGCACTGGTGATGAGCTGGCCTTGCTGGAGTTCACAACCTATGTTAGACCTGTGAATACCACATATAAGCATAAGAAAGTCCTCAGGGGAAAATGTGGCAATGTCTCCAAGACTATAAAGAGCGTCTTGTATCCTACAATAGGGATCACCAACATTCTACAGGCAGCAGGTAAATCTGGCCAGCTCTCTGGTACCAATTTCTGCCATAGTCACTGTTCTGTTGCTGTGAAGAGACACCATAAATAAGGCAACTCTTACAAAAGAAAGGATTTAATTGGGACTTGTTTACAGTTTCAGAGGTTTAATCTATTACCATCGTGGTGGCACATAGGCAGACATGGTGCTGGAGCCATGGATGAGAGTTCTACATCTGTATCCTCAGGCAGTAGGAAAAGAGAAAGCCTACTGGGCCTAACTTGGTCCCTTGAAACCTCAAAGCCCACCCCAGCGACACACTTCTTCCAACAAGGCCACATTTCCTGATCCTTCTAAAGTAGTGCCACTCCCTGATGACTAAGTATTCAAATATACAAGGCTATGGGGCCATTCTTATTCAAACCACCACATGGTCATTAGGTCGAGGATGGAAAAGAGGCAAAAGAATGACATTCACATTCAATGGTTTGCAGTGTACTCTGCGTTTGGGGGATCTTTGCATTAGATCACACAACCTTTTCAACAATCATACCAACCAGATACTATTACTCAATCTATAGACATACAAGCACATAGAAGCTTCTAGATAGTCAAGGGATGATCTAAGATCAAACAGCTAATGACTAGTTCATGGAGAAATCAGACACTTGGAATTTCACCTCAGAGCTTGCTCTTCTAGCTTGTTTCCTGGTGTGGGATGTCCTTGTCCTTCTGTATACTGTGACTATGTGTTTCTATTACTAGTTAATGAATAAAGCTGATTCAGTCGATGGCCAGGCAGAATATACCTAGGTGGGAAATTAAACCATAGATAGGAAGAGAGAGAAGGCGGAGTCAGAGAGGTGCCATGAAGCCCCCAAAGGAGTAACTTGCCAGGGCATTACTAGTAAGCCACAGCCACGTGGTAATACATAGATTAATAGAAATGGGTTAATTTATAAGAGAGAGCCAGGCAGTAAGAAGCCTAAGGCATTGGACAAACAATTGTAACTGATATATTAGGCCTCAGAGTGGTTATTTCATAAGCAGCTGCAGGGACTGGGAGAACGGAGAGAAACCATCCAGTCGGACCAGCAGGATGGAGAAGAATCTCCCTTCTATGGTTCCCCCCATCAGAAAATTACTGTAAGGGCAGAGCCCAAGTTCCAACAGAAAGATTAAGGTAATGTGAGTTCACAGAGGAAAGACAAAGGATCTCAGAGTATCATGGAAAGAGTGTAGGAGAACGAGGCCTCCTACCTGTAACAATGGCAGGAGCAGTAACTTTTAATTAAGCCAAACCTTATCCATCCTGCCCCACCCCCCCAGAAGAATTACGTTCTTCTCATCAGCAGACTGATGGAACATTTGAGTGAAAAAATTCTACTGAATTATTATATTTTTAATGTCATCAATAAAACATTTATGGAAAATTTTTCTCTCTTATTTCTGAAGGGTGTGCATATCTTTAATTTTTCCTCTTGGCTCATAAAGCCTAAAATACTTACTGTCTGATTCTTTAAAGGAAATCTTAACTGACTCATACCCTAGAGAATACAAAACCTTGGAGGTGACTTGGAACGTGATTGGAAAAGCCAACTATAAGGTGGGTCTGGCCACACCTGTACCCTAGAACACCTGTGAAGATCAAAGGACCATCCCAGGTGTTGGTCCTTGCCTTCCAGCTTCTTTGAGATTGAGTGCCTGGTTCACCACTCCTTATGCTGGGATAGCCGGCTTACATGCTTCTGGATGTCCTCCAATCTCTACCTCCTGTCTCTCAGTAGAAGCCCTGGGATTACAGGCATGCAGTACTGCATCTGGCTCTGTATGTGTTCTGGGGATTGGAACTCGGATCCTTATGGCTGTGTACCAAGAGTTTTACCCACTGAGCCTTCTCCCCAGTTCCACTTTTAAGGCAGTGAAGGGCAAAGACACGAGAGCTTCCACATCTTAGAGTTTGGGAAGGATGACCTTGAACTTCTTGTCTCCTGGTGATGCCAGCAGTTACATCACTGTAGTCTAGCTGGCAGACAGGTGCCTGCCCTTCAACAAGGATTCTCCAACAGTGATCACTGAAGATGCCTTGGGCCAGGATTAGAGCAAAGTCTTCCCTGGTCCAAGCCATATCCCAATGGAGGTGTTCTTCTTGATGTGACCATTGGTGGTGGTTTGAAAGAAAATGACCCCCAAAGGGAGTGACCTTGTTAGAGTAAATGTGGACTCATAGGAAGATGTAGTCACTGTGGAGGTAGGTATTAAGTCTCACATATGCTTAAGCCATGCCCAGTGAGAGTCTGCTTCCCGTTTTCTGCATATCAACATGTATCAGCTCCTTCTGCAACACATGTCTTGCTCCTCACCATGATGATGAACTAAACCTCTGAAACTGTAAGCCATCACTTCAATAAAATGTTTTCCTTTATAAGAGTTGCCATGGTCATGGTGTCTCCTCACAGCAATAGAAACCCTAACATACCATCCCAAACCAAACTACAAAAGCTCCAGGCAAGCACACATGAACCTCCTTCCACTCAGAGTAAGCAAAGTAATTATATTTGCTAACATTTTGTTCAAAACCTGTACTGAATCAATCAGTTGGGGGTCTCTTGCTCATATGAGCAAGGATATCCAACCTTTCAGAAGACAGAGACAGGCAGCTAATTTTTGGCAACTAATTCAAAAAATTCTAGGCAATGGTGTCCCTGAGCCATCATATATGGGTCAGCAGGTAGGACCTCTGCTCCTGTTCAAGCCACAAACATGGAAGGTGGGACTCTCCCCTATACAGCACATCTTTGTGTTGTCCTGCCTCCCAGACCTCCATCATCAAATGCCGGGTCTCCATGGCACGCTGGTAGGTGGATAAACTTTGAAGACATGACATGAAGTCGAAGAAGCCAATGTCGCGTCATTCTACCCACCTGAAATATGTTGGGTAGACAGATCCCTAAGACTGTTAAAGCCAGACCGTGGGATCAAAGCTACGGGAACGCTGAAGACTGCTTATTGACTGCAGTTTCTCTTTGGGATAAGATGTTCTGGGGATGGATGCTCATGGGCAGTAACCTTATTAGTGCTTAATATCCCTGCGCTGCTGCTGCAAATGACGAAAATGCTGAGTGTCAAGTATACAGAGGAAAGGGCGCCCTTAAATCAAAACCCTTGCTTGACCCTCAGTAGGAACACCAGGTCTGCTCACGTGACTAATTCCAAATTGTCCCTTCCCTCACCGCTTTCCCTAGCATATGCCCATAGGACCATATGTTAGTATACCCCTGGGAGTCAGCAGGTAGGAGCTCAGTGGGTTTCATGTAGGAATTGGAAAAAGGCACTCCATACCCTCCCAACAATGTGAAGCATCTACAAATTCAGGAATGGCTCTTCAGTTTAATCTTCTACTCTCAAGATTAGTCAACTGTTTAAGTTGGGTCCAGACTCTTAATTAAAGCTGTCAGCACCTGAAAGTTCGTTTTCCAAGCCCAACTCTCTAGTGAGGAACTGCAAATGCGGGAAATTCTAACACAGATAGACACTGGACATGACCTTGAGTATAAACAATGGAGCCTGATGTTCACATACCAGAACAGCACATTGTACCCAACTAACGGATACGTTTGTGACTTGTCTATAGGGGAAAACAACAGTTAACACAAAATTTAAGAACTTGCAGTCTGGGATTGTCGTTTAATGGGCAGAGTATTTGCTAACAATCGTGAACCCTGGGTTCTGTCACTAGCACTACAGAAACCAGGTGTGTAGAGCACACCTGTAATCCCAAACTCAAGAGGTAGAAGTGGGAGGATAAGGAATTCAAGATAACCTAGGTTATGAGTTCAAGGCTAGCCTAGACTGTGAGAGACCCTGTGAGACTGTGAGATTCTCATAAATAAATACATATATTTAAATAATTGGGTTCTGATGCAGAAGCTGAGCAGAAATTCCTTTTGGTGTGCTTCCTAGTTGCTTTCAGCAGAACAGATCCAACCACACGTGGTTGTGGTTTTGTTGTGTCTTGCTAACCTGCCATCTCTCTTTCTTGTCTTAGTCACCATGTACTCTACTAGAGGACATCACAGCTGTCACAGGAAACACTTCCTAAACTGTGAAACTTTCAAGTGACCAAACTGTGTCAACATTTTAGCTGAGACTATTGTAGAAAGATCAAACGGACACTTGCCACCGCTGATGTTCGGGTTCGGTTTTGAGGCTTTATGGTTCGCAAAGTACTTTCTCAGGAGTGGCTGTTGTTGTCATTGTTGTTGATTTGGGCAGGCTAAGCATCTGCGGTCTTGTAATTAATTCACTTTGTGAATTATTTTTAGCATTTTTTTGCCCGATCATCATGTTTTTTCCCTTAACTAAGCAAGTATTAGTTTATTTTTAATAACATTTGAGGCAAAATATCATAAAACGAAAACAAACCTCTCATCACTTTGTATTCTTCCTTCTAAAGCCCAATACCTTCAGACTCCCTGGGAATGAAGCCCTGCCCTAGGGATTATGACAACACAGTGTCTTAAATGGGTGTAATGAAGGTGTGTGATCAGGCGTGCAGAATTCCCGGATGAGCGTCTCATCATTGAAGTCTAACTTAGTTCACTAAGTTCTGGGGCAAGGCACTCTATGACCTGCAGGACTGAACAGGATAGGGTCTCACACTGTTTAGCTTTTCATGGTAATATTTCCCATGGGGAGAGGGCACACATGCCACACCATGTGGGCACACAGATAAGACTGGGTAAGCCGGAAGACACAGTAAGAGGAATAGATTGGCAAGAGCCTTTAGTGTAAGGTGTTGGGTAAGGCTGGTGAGCAGGCTAGGGTGAATAATGTCTGCAGGCTGTGGAGCATAGGATATGGTCCTGGTATTCTCATATCTGCGCTTAGGGTTATTGCGCAAGGATAACACAATCACCTCTAGTGGGACCTCCATAAATGAGGTGATGGCAAGTGGATCATGTCATGGCTGGCTGGTACTTGAAGGGCACATGACCGTGCAAGCCTTGGTTATCTGCAGGGTTAGTTAGCCTTAGGAGGGATGCTATCTGCAGAGACAGCAAGACCCAAATGTCAAAACATCAGAACATGGAAAATAAAATCCAAGGTTGCTGTTCATCCTTACAGGACACACACTACAGTGGGTGCAGAAGGCAAGAAAGCTGAAACCGGAACTAAGACTCAGACCTCAGCCACTCAGATGTAAGAGGAGGGGTCAGACTCTGAGATGACGAATGGGAAAAGATGCTGAGAAATAAGCAGCTGTTTCCTAAGGAGAAGGAAAGAGTGGCTGAGGATTCAAACCCCGGGTAGCTCTGAGGGAGGCACAGGTGTTGGGCTTGGGGGTTAGCATGGAAGCATGATAAGAACAATCTGGTTGGGGGCTGGAGAGATGGCTCAGTTGTTAAGAGCATTGCCTGCTCTTCCAGAGGTCCTGACTTCATTTCCCAGCAACCACATGGTGGCTCAAAACCATCTGTAATGAGATCTGGTGCCCT